>JAMOIN010001784.1:0-102499 GCA_024666655.1 Dascyllus trimaculatus
CAGCTATATTAGCAATCCAACTTTAACAAAAATAACTCTCACAAGCTTAGAAAAACTAACAGAAAATATCTATACCTTTAGTTTTCTTCTTCACCCGTCTTCAAAACAATGACAACCAGGACATTTTCATCGCTTTATGAACTAGAAAAGCCCTCAGAGAGCTCATACCTCCACCAAGGAGCTTCAGTCCACCCCCAACACAATCTACCAATTCACATATTTTCTATGGAACGTTACAGATACAAATGTAATTACATACAGTTCAAATGTCCTACCGACAATGCGGCCTTCACCCCATCCGACCTAATGAACAGGCTCGGCCTCTAGCGCAGCAGCTCCTAACAGCCTCCCAGCTTCTTAGACAACCGGAGATAAGAATGCCGGCCCAACCGTGCGTATGTCGCTCAGGAAGGAAAGAGAACTCCGTCACTGTCGCTGTCTGTCACGTGGAGACCCAAAATGTCATGTGGTCAGAGGGGGTTACCCCAAAAACAAGAGTGCCCTCTGGTGGTTTTTAGAGTAAACTGCATTTAATTGTCCACCCGGTTGCACTTACATTAAAAATAAAATTCCTGGATGGAGACGGTGATCTGGATCAGTCCCAAAATGTCATCATTTGTTCCTTGTCCACATTTCCTGAACATTTCATCCAAATTCGTCCATGAGTTTTTGAGTTATTTTGCACACAAACAAACAAACAAACAAACAAACCAACGCCTCCTTGGTGGAGGTAAAAACAACCAGGACAGGATGTGAAAACAGGACATGTCCTGGGAAAACAGGGCGCATGGTCACCCTACTTAAACCTCATTTTTGCACTTTTACTGAAGTAAGAACACCAGTTTAAGGGGACAAACTGTAATTTCAAGCTAACAGTAAACTGCCATCACCAAAAAGGAAAGCTAAATGAGATTTATATGAAACGGTACTTCAGTTAAACGTCATTTTTGCTCTTTGCTGAAACTAAAAGACAAATTTTAAGTTCAAAATGTAATTTCAAGTTGGCAGAAATCACAAATGTATCATCGAAGCAGAAAAACAATTATTTTAAATAGTATTTTCGTCATTTGCAGCTTAAATACACTTTTTACCTCCTCCGCCAAGGAGGTTATGTGATGGACGGCGTTGGTTTGTTTGTCTGTTGGTTTGTTGTGTTCAAAATAACTCAAACTCATGGACAGATTTGGTTGAAATTTTCAGGAAATGTGTTAAATGGGACAAGGAACAAATGATGACATTTTGGGACTGATCTAGATCACCGTCTCCATCCAGGATTTTTTAAAAATGTAAGGGTAACCGGGTGGACAATTAAATGTGGTTTACTCTAAAAGCCACCAGAGGGCACTCTTGTTTTTGGGGTAACCCCCTGTGACCACATGACATTTTGGGTGTCCACGCGACAGACAGCGACAATGACGGAGTTGTCTTTCCTTCCTGAGCGACATACGCACGGTTGGGCCGGCATTCTTATCTCCGGTTGTCTAAGAAGCTGGGAGGCTGTTAGGAACTGCCGCGCTAGAGGCCGCACCTGTTCATTAGGTCGAATGGGGTGAAGGCTGCATTGTGGGTAGGACATTTGAACTGTCTCTAATTACATTTGTATCTGTAACGTTCCATACAAAATATGTGAATTGGGAGATTTTGTTGGGGGTGGACTGAAGCTCCTTGGTGGAGGTATGAGCTCTCTGAGGGCTTTTCTAGTTTTATAGTGTACATACCTTAAACTGTCTTTCTTTTTGTAGTGAACAATGACGTCAAGAGGAGAGGTCATCGTTCTTTTTCTGTCTCTGCTGTTTGAGTTTTCACTGGCTCAAGTCCAGCCATGTGAGAAGGAGGAAGACTGTGGGAATCGGATGGCTTTCAGTTCATCGACGACAGAGATCCCACAGTTCCTGCGACCCGGCGTGACGGAGGTGTTTTTCGTGCAGAGTACGATCAAAACAATCCCCAAAGCTGCCTTCGTGAAAAGCCCTCAGCTCGAAAAGGTGGATTTCATGAACACCAGCACGACATCCATCGAGCTGGGAGCTTTTGAAGGTCTGGTTCACCTCAAGCACATCGAGATCTCCAACACCCCGTTAACGTCAATCCCGGTGGGAGTCTTCAACAACAACAGCAACCTGGAGAATATTGCACTAAAGTCTAACAAGCTCCAGAGACTTGAGAAAGGCTTGTTTGAAGGCCTGAAGAAATTAAGGGAGCTGCAGTTACGCGGGAATGAGATTGGACTGATTGAAGACGAGACGTTTGATGGTCTCGACAACCTTTTAACGCTCAATTTAGGTGCAAACCACCTCTCGGCTGTGTCCACCGCCTGGTTCTCTAACATGCAAAAGCTGGAGGCACTAAGACTTTATGAGAATCAGCTCACCTCCGTCCCTGAAGATATTTTCCAGAATTTACCAAACCTGAAGGAAATTAGTTTGTACGGAAACAAAATAACGGAGCTATCACCTAATCTGTTCCCACATAAAGACAAATTAAACAAGCTGCTTTTGGAAAACAACCTCCTGACTGGTTTCCCTGAAGGGTATTTCGTTGGCTTCCCTCAGCTGAAACAGCTGACGCTGAGGAAGAACCAGCTGACAAGTCTTCCTCCAGTGCTGTTCGGGGCAATGCCCAAACTGACCGAGTTAAACCTCCAACAAAACAACCTCAGCTCTCTTCCTAAAGGAATATTCAGCCCTCTGAAGAAAGTCAAGAAGCTGGATCTGTCTAAAAACCACTTCGTCGCCGTGTCCGCTGAGTTCTTCGATGGTCCGGAGAAGCTCACAGACCTGAACCTCCAGGACAACCTGATAAAGTCGCTGGATTCAGATGTGTTCGGGAGGCTGAAGTCGCTGACCACACTGAAGCTGGCTCAAAACAGACTCCAGACGCTTCCTGGGGATGTTTTCGAGCCTCTAACCAAACTCAAAAAGCTCGACCTGAGCGGCAACCCCTGGAGCTGCGACTGTAACCTGATAGATTTTTACACCTGGATGAAGACAAACTCTGTCAAGCTTACGGCTGAAGTGGTCTGTGAGCATCCAGAACATCTAAAGGGGACGGAGATCATTTCATTAACAGAAGATCAGCTTATTTGCCCAACACTTCCTCCTACGACCACCACCACAACCACCACCACAACCACCACACCTACCACGACGACACTCCCAACAACAGAACCAACAACAACCACGACCATCCCAACCACCACGACACCTCTAACTACAACACCTACGACCGCTTTTCCAACCACCACTACACTTCCAACCACGCTGCCCCCGACAACGACTAAAACCACAGCTGTCCCCACCACACTCCTTGCCACAACCCTACCAACAACCACACCTACAACCACTATGACCACAGCTATGGCCACCACAACCACTATGACTACAACTATGGCCACCACAACTGCTATGACTACAACTATGGCCACCACGTCCACTATGACAACACTTCCCCCTACGACGACCACAACAACTGCACTTACAACCACTTTACCGACCACAACAACAACTTTGTCCACAACTGCTATGACAACAGTTCTACCCACAACAACCACCACAACAACAACCACCACACCTACTACTACTATGACTACAACTATGGCCACCACAACCACTATGACGACACTTCCACCTACAACGACTACAACAACTGCACTAACAACCACTATACCCACCACAACAACTACAACAACTTTACCCACAACCACCACGCTCAGAACTACCCGGCCAACAACCACCCAAACAACAACCCCACCTCCACCGACCACTCCAGGGATCTTCGAATGTCACGTCTATCCGTCCACTCAGGCGGCGCCGGTATCCTCCGTGCATCGAAACAAACTTCAGCAGTGCAAATCTCGGATGTGGATCTACGCCTCGGTGCTGCTGGTGGAGATCATCTGCACGCTGGTGTTGGCCAAGTTCACAGTGTCTCTCTACCGTCTGCTGCAGCGCCGAGAGAGGAGGTACAACGGGATCAAACTGACCCGATTCTCCTACAGGAGGGAGGTCATGCTGAGGCCTCTTTGAGGAGTTTAACAGAAACACATTGGAGAAAGTGATCTCCATGACAGTAAATGGACCTGCAGCAGTCATGTGACCTGTCAAAACATCCTGAAACCTGCAGTAACTGATTTTTTTGCAGTTCGAGGTCAGTGGAAATGGATGCAAGTAGTGATGTGATCCATTGTTAGTATGAAAGCATGGTTTAGTTCAGCTTTAAAGTTATTCTATAAAAGTCATGTGTCTCCACCACACTGTTGGCCACAACCCTTCCAACAACCACACCTACATATACTATGACTACAACTGTGACCACCACAACTACTGTGACAACACTTCCTCCCACGACGACGACAACAACTGCACTTACAAGCACTTTACCCAACAACTTTGCCTTAAACCACCACATTCAGAATTTGGTAACTGATTTTATTGGCAGTTTGAGGTCAGAGGAAATGCATGCAAGAATTGACGACAACTACAACCACAACTGTCTCCACCACACTTCTGACCACAACCCTACAAACAACTACACCAACAACTACTATGACGACAACTATGGCCACGACAACAACTATGACTACAACTGTGGCTACCATAACCACTATGACTACAACTATGGCTGCCACAACAACTAATATGACTACAACTATGGCTGCCACAACAACTAATATGACTACAGCTATGGCCACCACAACCACTATGACTACATCTATGGACACCACAACTATTATGACTACAGCTATGGCCACCACAACCACTATGACTACAATGGCCACCACAACCACTATGACTACATCTATGGACACCACAACTACTATGACTACAACTATGGTCACCACAACCACTATGACTACAGCTATGGCCACCACATCCACTATGACTACAACTATGGCCACCATACTACTATGACTACAGCTATGGCCACCACAACTGCTATAACTACAGCTATGGCCACCACAACTACTATGACTACAACACTGGCCATCACAACCATAGACATATATACGTAGACGCCGCGTTGACTGCTGCTGCCGATAGGAGCCAACATGCCTACGCGGCGGCCATCTTGGTACAGTGCCACTCGCCCCTACAGTGCATTACGTGTATAGAGGAATGACATGTCTGCACTATAAAAGTGATCATAAATCGATCAGTTGTCAACATATATTGTTTGTTACAAACGTCAGGCATGGAGGACAGGCAGACATAAATAGAACAAAAGCATCCAAGCATCCTGTGTCATAGCTAAATGTGTGACGTTTTTAACAAACCAAACCGTTTAGAAATCGATCGAAAATTCAGTGAATAATTCTACTTTAAGATTGTGGAGTACCTCTTACCTCCATAGACTTACATTCACTCCCCCCTCTGCTAGCCCTGTACCAAGATGGCGGAGCTTTAGGCACGTCTCTCCATAGTCAATGCGGCGTCTACGTATGTATGTCTATGATCACAACCACTATGACTACAACTATGGCCACCACAACCACTATGACAATTCCACCTACAACGACTACAACATCTGCACTTATAGTCACCACATTTACACTCTGTAACTGATATTTTTTGGCAGTTTGAGGTCAGTGGAAATGCATGCAACTAATGATGTGATCGATAGTTAGCGTGAAAGTATGGTTTTGGTTCAACTTTAAATAAAAGATATTCTAGAAAAATCACTTTGCTGAAGGCATGCATTAGTTTGCTCTGCAGAAATGCCTCATAGGATTTTATTTTTTACTTTTTTGCTGTAAAGTGTATTATTGTAAACCTGAGAGCTTTATTAAAATCAACAGGACTTCTTTATTTTTTTGGTCCTCCCTCTTCTAAGAGGCTTCTGGATATCTGAAAAAACTGAACAACAAACAGAGAGAAAGCAGTCTTGTTGGTTTCCACTAAAGATTTTAGGATTCTGGATGACTGAGAATCTGTAAGCATAATATTGTGTCCTGAACATAATGTAATGTCCAGTGACTTAAAAAAAAACATCCTCCTGGTTTGCCGAGTCATGACTGAACATTCATTCTGCATATTCTTACAGCAGGGGGCGCCAGAGATCCACCACACTTCCTCCACTGCCTCATTCACAGGAAAACAAGAGCTCAGATAACTTCATGGAACACAGTCTGCAGGCAGAAAACACAATTCAGACGACGCTGCAGCAGGTAGAAGGAACAGTAACAGCTAAGCAGTGTTCTACTATTCATCGTTAATGCTTCTATTTTAATATTTACTAATTAAAAACAGACACTCAAGGTCAAAACTGATTCTTCCAGCCAAACCAGCGACTCCCTCAGTTCATAAACTCATAAAATGACAGAATGGAAACACTGAGGAGGAGTCGCTCTGGGATTTGTGTTTGGCGGGTCGTCGGCCCGACAGCTAAAGGTTAAATACATTAATTAGGTTTTGTGTGAGGCATCAGCAGCGGAACAGAGCAGGAGGTCAGATTCATTAACCCAGAATGTCTGAACACATGTGTGAGTTTCTGCATGTGTGTGTCAGAAACTATTTATCTCAGTAGAAGCCCTTTTGCCTGCTGTCTGTCTCTATAATTATGTTTTCAATGCTGATAAGATAGCAGAATACCGACAAGGTTAGCTTTAGTTTGGGGATTTTTACATTTGCACCCAATGCAACATGTAAACCTTCTGTATTTTTTATCATATATGAAAGAAACTAAAGGGTGGTTGGGAGTTAATGTGCATAAACTAGACAGAAAGTTGAAGTGAAAAGAGCCAAAATGATGATAAAACCTTGACTGTCCTTGACATTATGGCTGCACTCGATGTAAAAATCAGGAATTAAACCATACGAGCCGAAAACATCTATTACAAGCAGCTGCAAAAATTAAAATAATTTATATTAAAGGTTAAAATGCATCATTCATCACTGCCACATATGAATCCAAGCAGGCTGTATTTACTGCATTCAGATGTGTTTACATGCATAGAGAAGAAATCCGATTGACATTCACTGTGTTTTTTAATGTACCTGCTGTTTCCAAGTCTTTTTGCAGCTCTGAAATCACAGTCTGCAGGTTTAACTTAATTAATGTCTTGACCTGCTGGTGGTGCACCTTAAGAAATGAGAAATATATTGTATAAAGAACTTGTATTTCCTGTTATTTAAATAACTAACGGCTTATTGTTGTATGTCTCCACCAACCAGTCAAGGTGCAGTTTACAACCAATATTTGTGCCCTTTAATGAAGAACTTTGAGTCAAAATCCTCGTATATATCCACTTATTTGTCCACTAAAGCTTGATTCTGATGAAGACAAAGTTGTAGCCATGACAGTAGAGGATGTTAATCAGGCCTAGCATCATGACCACCTGCCTACTACTGTGTTTGTCCCCCTTATGTGGTCCAAAATGCTCTGAACCATTGGACCAGAGGACCTCTCAGGGGGTCCTATGGGGTCTGGAACCACTGGATCCTTCGGGTACTCTGTCTTGTGCAGTGGGGCCTCTGTCAATCCAACTGGTTCCACTGCATCCTGTTGATGCTTGATCAGAATGGGCTGTAGGAAGTCTGGAGGTCAGATCAACATGTGGGACCATTGTCATGTTCCTCAACATGTTCCTGATTGGTTGATGTTGTTTCCATGTGGTGGGGTGCATTTTCATCCAGTGACATTTGGGATTTCCATTAGCATGAGGGAGTGTGTTTGTTGTGGGACAATGTTTATTTGGGTGTCTAAGTCTGATCAAGGTTTTCCATCAGAACACCACATAGTACCAATATGACCAATGTTATTCACTTCACCTGTCAGTGGTCATGATGTTGATCCTGATGAGTGTTTATTACATGTTATTATAGTTAAATTTGGATGTCGCTGCAAATCCTTCTTTACATAGAAAGTCTGTACGCAAGTCTTAAGTAATAAATTCTTACTTGCGTCTTGTTTAAAATCGGGTTTTTTGAGGTGACAGTAACTTTTGACCTCCGAGTATGACATTCTGTTGAGCTCATTTTTGAATTTAAGTGGACCTCAAGCCCAGTTGCTGAGAATTTTTTGGGTTTAATGACTTTTTCTCTGTATGGTTTTGTAAAGTTTTCACCTTCCTATACTTACTTGATCCTGTTGGTGCTGGTGTAAACATAGCGGAACTGAAAACAGCCGGTGTGGAGGCATAAAAACATGCACATTCCTTCACTGCCGTCTTTCATTTTGATTTTCCATTTTGTAATTTCCTAGTGATGATTTTGAGTTTTCTCTTGTGTTGCATTTTAATTACTTCATTACAGCAGAAAGTCTTCCACCTGTCTGTCATACTGAGAGAAGGTAAATAAAAATGCAATAAATAAAAGCAGTCATGACGTCATGTGGATGTCTGTTCAAGTGTCTTTGGTTTACTGCAACTTTTTTAAGTCTCTTGCTTCTCCGCAATATGGATTCTCCTCCTTCAGCTCAAATAAAACTGTGCAAACGCAACAGCAAAAGATTCATTTAACTCTTTCGCTTCTTCACATCTCCTCAGTGGGCATTTCCCCCCTCTACAGATAAGCTGCCGTGTTCGTATTTATCCACTCCAGACTCCAAAAAACGTACATAAATCTCTCTGGAGATGCAGGAGAGTCTTCTGTGAAGGGAAAAACACGTGTGGAATGGTGAATG
This sequence comes from Dascyllus trimaculatus, assembly GCA_024666655.1. Classification (NCBI taxonomy): domain Eukaryota; kingdom Metazoa; phylum Chordata; class Actinopteri; family Pomacentridae; genus Dascyllus; species Dascyllus trimaculatus. The sequence continues at coordinate 8,620 of JAMOIN010001784.1, forward strand.
AAGCCACTTAACTTTGCTTTATCAGATTTACCTCGAGGCTAGTAGCAGAGACGACTCAGTTAGACCACATGTGGGTGTCTGAGGAGACGATAGATAAGAGGCTACATCACGACGGACTAAATGCAAACTATAATGACATCTAATATCATATAACAAGTCTTGACCGATCAGCTCTCGTGTAAAATCAAACCACTGATGTCTGGTGCTGACGAGACGACGACAAGCCCAACGAGTCGAGTCGGGCCTCTGAATGTTTCATGGCGCTCTGAACTGCTGCTAAGTGTAATGCGCGGCCCGCTCTTGTTAAGTCCTCTCCCGCCATGTTGCATCACAAAGCTATTCTCGTCCCCGCGTGTAAGTAAGCAGCCCGACGTCTTCATTATTCATCCGCTCCGTGCGTTCCGAGTCCACCCTGTACTTCCCTCTGAGATCACAGATGAAGTAGCTGCAGTTTAGAGACTCTCTGATTGTCTGGAAGAGGCAGCAGAAGGAAACGCTGCTGAAAACATGGACACTGCCAGGAATGAAACTCAGAAACCTTCACTGATTTATTCATGTTGTTGGCCTGGAGACAGCGAAATTTAAATAGACACTGAAACCGGCACATAAATAATCAGCAAATATCTCCATGTAGATACCCTCCAGGTGGGTCAAACTGAAACTATAGAGGTCAGGGCCCCAGTGGAGCTTTATTGAATTATAATGCACAAAAAATTCTAGTTACACAAATCAGCCACAATAATAAAACTACTGAAAAGTTAAGTAAATAACATTTATTGTCTCACTACAGTGGTTAGAAATATTCAGCAGGAAGCTCTTGAAGTTTGTCGGAAGCAGAAAAAGTTATGGTTTCTTTTTAGAGCGAGACCGATTATCAAGGCCGATATTTGCCATTTTTCCATTTATCGGCCTCTATATTCTTATTAACTTATCATCGATCAGTTAAAAGCTCTACTTCAGGTCTGATCAGCCTCCTCTCTCTGTCTGCCGTCGCTCTGTGGTCTCAGAAATGTCACTCAAGCAGCGAAAACTGAACCAAGAAACACGAACCAGGAAATGAGCTTATCCCGCAGTGGCTAATGCTACGCTAACGGCTAAGAACTTGATGATGCTGTAGAGTCCTGGTTTGTCTGTATGCAATGTTGAGCATCAGCATAATCTATGTTTTGTGCACATGATGCTGTTTTATGTTCCATTCCTACTGCACCAAATCACATTTCTGCACACAGCTGATGAGCGATTCGATCAGTTCCTGGTTGGGATAGACCAATTATCGGCCTAGTTGAATATCATGGCCAATACTTAGCATTTTTCCGATTAGCTATATTTTTATTGACCGATTATTGATCTATCAAATGCTCTACTTCAGGTCTGATCAGCCTCCTCTCTCTGAACAAGCAACACAAACCAGGAAATTAGCTTCTCTCATAGCGGCTAATGCTATGCTAATGGCTAGCGACTAGGGCGGGGCAGGTGATCACACAGGTAGGAAAGCAGACAAAGACCAGGAAGTGCAAAGACACCTGAGACGAGCACAAACACACAACAGGAAACGGCAAAATAAAAAACGAAATAGCTATCCATCCAATAGTAGTAGTACTAGTAGTAGTAGGAGTAGAAGTAGTAATAGTAGTAGTAGTAGTAGTAGTAGTAGTAGTAGTAGTAGTAGAAGCAGGAGTAGTAGGAGTAGTAGTAGGAGTAGTAGTAGTAGGACAAGAAGTAGGATTGTAGTAGTAGTATTAGTCTGGAGTAGTAGTAGTAGCCTGGAGTAGTAGGAGTAGTAGTAGTAAAAGCAGGAGTAGTACGAGTAGTAGTCTGGAGTAGTAGTAGTACTAGTAGTAGTAGGAGTAGAAGTAGTAATAGTTGTAGTAGTAGTAGTAGTAGTAATAGTAGTAGTAGAAGTAGTAGTACTAGTAGTAGTAGGACAAGAAGTAGGATTGTAGTTGTAGTAGTAGTCTGAAGTAGTAGTAGTAGTAGTAGTACAAGCAGGAGTAGTAGGAGTAGCAGTAGCAGTAGTAGAAGCAGGAGCAGTACTAGTAGTAGGACGAGTAGTGTAGTAGTAGGAGTAGTAGTTGTAGTAGTAGAAGCAGAAGTAGTACTAGTAGTAGGAGTAGTAGTAGTAGTAGTAGTAGTAGTAGTAGTAGTAGCAGGAGTAGTAGGAGTAGTAGTAGTGTAGTAGTAGGAGTAGTAGGAGTAGTAGTAGTGTAGTAGTAGTAGTAGTAGGAGTAGTAGGAGTAGTAGTGTAGTAGTAGTAGTAGTAGGAGTAGTAGGAGTAGTAGTGTAGTAGTAGGAGTAGTAGTAGTAGTAGAAGCAGAAGTAGTACTAGTAGTAGGAGTAGTAGTAGTGTAGTACTAGGAGTAGAAGTAGGAGTAGTAGTCGTAGTAAATGGTAAAATGGTAAAATGGTCTGCACTTATATAGCGCTTTTCTCGACCTTAGTAGTATCCAAAGCGCTTTACAATGTGTTTCACATTCACCCATTCACACACACATTCACACACCAATGGCAACAGAGCTGCCATGCAAGGCGCTAATCTACCATTGGGAGCAACTTGGGGTTCAGTGTCTTGCCCAAGGACACTTCGGCATGCGGAGGGGCCGGGGATCGAACCGCCAACCTTGCGATCATTGGACAACCCGCTCTACCACCTGAGCCACAGCCGCCCCACAGTAGTGATAGTAGTAGTAGGAGGAGTAGGAGTAGTAGTAGTAGTAGCAGGAGTAGTAGGATTAGTAGGAGTAGTAGTAGTAGTAGCAGTAGTAGTAGTAGTAGGAGTAGTAGGAGTAGTAGTTTAGTAGTAGGAGTAGTAGTTGTATTAGTAAAAGCAGAAGTAGTACTAGTAGTAGGAGTAGTAGTAGTATAGTAGTAGGAGTAGTAGTAGGAGTAGTAGGAGTAGTAGTTTAGTAGTAGGAGTAGTAGTTGTATTAGTAAAAGCAGAAGTAGTACTAGTAGTAGGAGTAGTAGTAGTAGTAGCAGTAGTAGTAGTAGTAGGAGTAGTAGGAGTAGTAGTTTAGTAGTAGGAGTAGTAGTTGTATTAGTAAAAGCAGAAGTAGTACTAGTAGTAGGAGTAGTAGTAGTATAGTAGTAGGAGTAGAAGTAGGAGTAGTAGTAGTAGTGATAGTAGTAGTAGGAGGAGTAGGAGTAGTAGGAGTAGTAGTAATGTAGTAGTAGTAGTAGTAGTAGTAGTAGTAGTGTAGTAGTAGTAGTAGTAGTAGTGTAGTAGTAGTAGTAGTAGTAGTAGGAGTAGTAGGAGTAGTAGTGTAGTAGTTTTCCATTTTCTTCTGCTTTTCGGGGGTCGGGTCGTGGAGGAAGCAGACGAGGCAGGTCGTTCCAGACGTCCCTCCCCTCAGCAACGCTTCCAGCTCTTCCTGGGGGATCCCGAGGCGTTTCCAGGCTAGACAACATACATAATCCCTCCAGCTGGTTCTGGGTCTACCCCGGGGTCTCCTTCCAGGCGGACGTGCTCAGAAACCTCCAAAGGAAGTCTTCCCGGAGGCACCTGGATCAGGTGTCCAAACCACCTCAACCTTGTCGTTCTTTGGGTCACTACCCAGACCTCATGACCACAGGTGAGGGTTGGAGCGTAGATGGATGGTAAATCAAGAGGAAACAGCTAAAATAAGACCAACAGTGGGAGCTGCTGTGCAAGAGGCCGTCTAGCTGCAGATTGACCCCAGTGCACCAATAAAACCACCCATAATGAGCTTCACAACTGGACCGTGGAGCTTTTCTCCCCCCACAGTTTTGACTGGTCCCAGGAAGGAAAGGTGGAATTAATGATGGCACAGTTCCACTTAGTGTCCCGCTGAGCTATTATAGTGAACCAGCATGGAAGAAGGACAGCCACCCATCATTAATACTCCTGTGCTTTCCCTACTAATGGCCGATTGGTGCTTGGTACCTGCAGCAAGATGCACTATGGGAAAAAAAGCAAGCTGTCAGAGGCAGTGTGATGCTTTCAGCAATGCTCTGCTGGGAAACCTTGAGTGCTGCATTCATGTGGATGTTACTTTGACATCTATTTAAACATCGCTGCAGACCACGTCCACCCCTTCACAGCAGCTATTCTCCCTGAAGGCCTCTTTTAGCAGGGTAATTCTTCTGCTACACTGCAATAATTGACGAACGACGAAGAGTTCAAGGTGTTGACTTGATCTCCAGATCTCAGTTTGTTCGAGCATCTATAGGACGTGCTGATAAATAAGTCATCGAGGCTCGCAAATTAAAAGCCCTAAAGGTTGAATATCGTGCCTCTTTTCAGTAAATTAATGAAAGCCTCACACGTCAACGGAATGTCTTTCGAGTTGGTTCATTTCTCCACGACTGTATAACTCCTGCTTTTAGTTCTTTTCTAAACGGGCTGTTTTAGTGTCTGTAGCTTTAAATGATGCCGAGTTGCCGCTGGCCCCGCCCCCTTCAGGAAGAAGACTCTCTCTGCGACAGATTTGACATAGCAGCCAACACAGGCGTAAATGAATGCGAGAGACCAAGAAGTATCTCCAAATTCACTGCACAGGTTTTGTTTTTAACTCGTGTTTGGTGAGTTTGTTCGATGATTGTGCTTATAAAATCAGTATTTTAGCTGTAGATGCTCTGAAGTCGCTGCTGGTTGACGTGTAGTCTGAATTAGTTTCGGTCATCCTATTGTAATGTCTGACAACACAAACAGAAAACTTTATAAATAAGAGCAGCTTTATTGGGAGCTCAGTTGTATTAAAATGCAGCTTATGTGAGCACAGAGAGCAGGAGAGAAGCTAATGGATAGAAACAGCAGCTAGATGTTGATGAAAGTTTCCATCAACTTTGAGAGTTGTGTCATTTCTGGATTTGGAGAAAATTGAACCAAGCTGACGGAATTTACTTTTGTTAAACAGACGAGGTGGTGGTCTAGTGGTTTGTGAAGTGAACCTGTAACCAGTTCGCCGGTTTGAGCCCCAAGACTGGCAGGAGGTTGAGGTGGGAAAGTGACCGCTTGTCCCAGGAACCACCTTGAGTAAGGCCCTTAACCCTTGACTGCTCCCTGGGCGCTGCACCACAGCAGCCCACTGCCTCCTAGTGTGTATAGTTAAAGTTAACTATGAATAGAATGGGTCAAATACGGAGAAGGTATTTCCCCAAGGGGATGAATAAAGGTTAGATTATACTGAAAAAAACAGGGGTTTGTTACATTTGTTCAGGTGCAGATTTTGATATTTACCTCCGCCAAGGAGGTTATGTGATGCCGGCGTTGGTTTGTTTGTTTCTTTGTTTGTGTGCAAAATAACTCGAAAAGTTATGAATGGATTTGGATGAAATTTACAGGGAATGTGTGAAATGGGATGAAATTTTGGGACTGATCCGGATCACCGTCTGGATCAAGGAAGTTTTTTAAATGTAAGTGTAACCGGGTGGACAATTAAATGCGGTTTACTCTAAAAGCCACCAGAGGGCACTCTTATTTTTGGGGTAACTCCCTCTGACCACATGACATTTTGGGTCTCCACGCGACAGACAGCGACAGTGACCGAGTTCTCTTTCCTTCCTGAGCGACATACGCACGGTTGGGCCGGCATTCTTATCTCCGGTTGTCTAAGAAGCTGGGAGGCTGTTAGGAGCTGCCGCGCTAGAGGCCGTGCCTGTTCATTAGGTCGGATGGGGTGAAGGCCGCATTGTTGGTAGGACATTTGAACTGTATGTAATTACATTAGTATCTGTAACGTTCCATACAAAATATGTGAATTAGGAGATTGTGTTGGGGGTGGACTGAAGCTACACTCTCTGAGTGCTTTTCTAGTTTATATCTGTAGTTATTCTGTAAATCTATCAAAACCATTCCAAATCTAGAATTACCAAACATGTAAAGTATTCTCTTGCATCCGTTAAAGTTCAGAAAGGTTTAGTGGTTCATCTCCAGTGGATTTCCTGGCCAACCTGAAAGCTGTTTCAGCCTCACGGTTCTAATTTCTTAAGTTATGAACATCTTCTGTCACAGTATTTAATCCAACAACAACTACTTCTCCTATTTTTTACTACCTTAACCGGACTCAACTGTGCATCATGCTGCTTAATGCACTTAAATGTACCTCCTTAAAAATAAGCTTACACAAACAGCAGCAGGTTGATTTAATGAGACACACCAACATTTCTGTGACACAGTATTAAATCTCTCTGCTCGGATGATGTGTTATTTTTCAGATAGTGGACACTTTCATCTCTTTGAAGCTTGTAATGAAACAATCTGAACGTCTTTGAACTGCTCGCGTTAACATTTACGGCACAACCTGTTCTCAAAGGTCAAAAGGAGAAGTAACTTCGCTTTTTGGTGCCGCTGGCTGAAGTTTGTAAGCATCTCTATGTGGAAGTTCCACATCCTGCATCAACATCAAGCCTAGATGGGTTTAATCACATTATTAAGATGCTTTTTGAGGTTTTTATCTCACAAATTCTACCTTTTTTCCTTTGGGCCAGTACTATGTCAGTCAGTTTCTGAGTGATGCACCTTAAACATCATTGCAACTCATCCACTTTTGCACAACCCAAAACCTCTGCATCACTAACATGACCTACAGGACATTTAGGATGATTTAATCGAGAGTTTCCATCAATAAATCGCTGATCTTAGTGTCCAGACATTCAGTTGAATCCTGTCTTATCCTCTCATAAGACTATGCTTCATGACAATACTTTAGAATGGAGTCTAAATGCTGTTTCTGCTGCTAAAGTCAACAAACATCTTTATAAGCTTCCAAATAATCTCATATTATTGAACTGGCTTTACCATAGAAGCAGTTGTGCATCCACAGAACATTTAACTTTAAAAATAACTGCTCATATCCTGCAAGAAGAACTTCAGACTTTAAAACAAGTCCAACAGATTTAAACTTTCACTTTGTCGTTTCAAGAGCCAGTTTGTTTTAGTAACTAGAAAAGCACTCAGAGAGCACAGACCTCCACCAAGCAGCTTCAGCCCACCCCAACACAATCTCCCAATGACAAAGTATCTTTAAGAAGAGTTAATTGTCCTGTAATCACTCTCACATCGTAGCACTGCTGTGGTTGAGCACGAGCGGCCAACACCCACCATATACGTGCAATGCACTTTCCTACCACAAGGAACTGCAAGGCTTTCTAACACTCCCAATGTTAAAAAATCTTTAAAAAAAATCCTGGATCCAGACAGTGATCTGGATCAGTCCCAAAATGTCATCATTTGTTCCTTGTCCCATTTCACACATTTCCTGAAAATTTCATCCAAATCCCTCCAGAACTTTTCGAGTTATTTTGAACACATAAAAACATAACCTCCTTGGTGGAGGTAAAAATAAGGCTGACCTTGAGGCCAAGTACGGTGTAGTTCCAAGTAGCCTAGAGTGGCTAAGTTAGCTAACCAACAGTATGGTAGCTTAGCTGCTTTAAAAAAACTAATATTAGGGCTGGTCCCCAATATAGGAATATCTGAATAGTGGTTGGTTGTGGTGGTATTCGGATAATAATTTTGATATTCAAATAGTCCTGTGCGCTGCTGACGAGCACTGCCGACCGTTGCCAAGGCTCTAGAACGCCACCGTGGTTCTAGTACGTGGACCTGCCAACTCCGGTGTCAAAAACTCAAAACGCTTTCCAACAGAGTTTCAACTTTGGGTAGATAAAAATAAAAGTAGAAAAGCCCTCAGAGAGCACAGACCTCCGCCAAGCAGCTTCAGTCCACCCCAACACAATCTACCAATGACAAAGTATCACTAAATTTAAAAAAACATCCTGGATCCAGACGGTGATCCGGATCACTCCCACAAAACCACTAGGCCACCTACTGAAGCTCCTCTGATCATGTTGACCTGGATGACTGACAATCCACAAACTGACAAGTTGGTTTGTTTGGTGTTTAATTCAACGTTTCATTCACTTGCAATTTTAAATGTTTCTGTGGTGCATAGAGATTTCTCATAATGGTATAAATCCCAGCATTATTACTCTTCGCCTCAGTGCACCTGAGACTCGGTTTACTTGTAAATTGCGAGCTAGAACTGACAGTCAAGGGTCATTTATGTCCAATAAAACGACCTTGTTGTGAGAGAATGCGACTGTGATGACCGGCTGCAGGGGTTCGCTGACTGTGGAGGTTTTTTCTGAAGGTTATCTGAGGTTACATGGTTCTAAAGCGATGCAATTTAGCCTCTACAACACGGGTTTACAGTTGACAATGAGCAGCCGACACGCTTTTATCCAGAGGGTTTGATTCTTGCTCATGAACACCTTTGAAAGGTTGCTGCAGGAATCAAACATCTTTGGGTTTAATTCAGTTATTTTAAGTGATTTTTAACAAATACAGAAGAATCTACAACAGAAACCCTCAAAGGAGATGAGTTAATTTGATTTAGTGGCACTGAAAGCCTCATCCGTCTCCCCTCGGTGACCCTTTCCATCATCGCACAGGTCGAGCGTAGAGACAGATGTGCTGGATTCATCTCGCTTTCTCATTGCTGTGACTTTAGATGAGCCAAACGAGCAGAAGAACTTGTCACGTCCCTCGAAGCCTCCGCTTTCAGGGGAGAAAAAAAGCCTGCAAGTTTTTTTGCTAATGAGCCTGAAATGGAGCTGTGGAGGTAATTGCGTGTGAAAAGGGCAACGTGCTGAAGAACATAAGAGGCCATAAAATAAGGAGGAGCCCATTACAGCCAAACTAAGATATTTCAAGTGGAAAACAGTTTGCAGTAAGCAGGCGGATCTTGGGCCGGGACGATCCGCCTGATTACCTGAGGTTAATGACCAACAGAGGCCTATTATACAGGCTATGTGGAACATATGATGGAGACGTGGATGACTGAGTTTTAGGCAATCTAGCTCTCATTCCTCACTGTATTGTCTTGCTTTATGAGGCCAAAAGAAAAGGTGAGAGGAAGCTCCTGGGAGTAATTTAGTTCTTGGTCGACGGTGGCTGCAGATTGGAAAATAAGAACATTCTCAGAGACTATTATTCCTTTATTTTGTTATTAGTTCAATCTTTTGTCTGCAATAAAAGAAAACTGTCTACTTATAGGAGCCCAAAGCAAAGAGAAAATTAAACTCCACTATTTGCAAAGCTTAAAAGATACAAAAGGACAATGCATTTCTGATGGAAAACATGTTCAAATCAGTTCAATTCAGCTCAGTTTCATTTATAAACCAACAATTTAGACCACAAGTAATCTCAGTGCATGTCCCTCAGTGAGTACAAAACTATACGATAGAGAGAAACCCAACAAATCTAAAGATTAAAGAAAGATTTGAGCAGCACTTTGACAAAAAAACTCCCCTTTACCAGGAAGAAACCTGCAGCAGAACCAGGCTCAGTGAGGCGGACGTCTGCCTCGACCAGTGAGGTTAGCAATTAGAAATGCATCAATACATAAAAGAATTGGAAATACTTTGGAAGGTGGTGAAACTCCTGCAGGTCAGAAACATGCAGATATGTTTATATATGCTTGTTCATTCTTTTACAAAGTATGACCATTAAATTACACTTTTTCACTGCATTTAAATCAGCAGATAATGAAAAGTTATTTTATAGATATTTGCCATTATTTGAAATAACTATCATTTCTTATTATAGCAAAAGGTGTGGCCATAGTTGTGCAAAAATGACCTACAAGGTGCATCTGTATGTTAACATGCATTGGAGGTTCCTATGGCAGCATAACTAAAGAACGATTCAAAGTCTCCGGAGCTGTCGCAACTACAAGCTTTAAGAAAATTTTTTAAGCCTAATCTTAAAACTAAAGAAGGTTCTGCCTCCTGAACTCAAACTAGGAGCCTGACAACTGAATGTCTTCCTCCAATTCTGCTCTACGAACCTCAAGTAAACCAGCAGTCTGAGAGAAAAGTGCTCTGTTGGGACGACAGTTTGCAGGATTTTAAATTCTATTCTGGATTTCAGGTCCCCTTCAGTAACTTGTCAAAAGTCATTCCGGAAAATAGCGATTACTGTTGACGGTGGCACTTCACTGCACAGCTGCCTCTTTTATAACGTGTGCAACGGTTTCATGGTGTGCTTAATGTTTTTTAATACTGTGTGTAATTTATGTCTTTTTAACTCTATCTCCATATCTCGTCTGTACCCTGAATACAATGACAGTAAAGGCTTTCTATTTTTTATTTCTAAATCACCAGCCAAAGGGGGTAAAGCAGGTGGAAGGAAACAACAAAAATAACGGCAAAACCTTAAAACAAGACAGTAAAACTAAACGCTGATGACATATACAGCAACAGTGTGCATGTTCTCACAATGCAACTCCAAAATCCTCCTACCGCAATGATCACATACACCAATCAGCCACAGCATCCTGACCACTGACAGGTGAAGTGAATATCATTGATCATATTGGTACTATGAGGTGTTCTGATGGAAAACCTTGATCAGACTTAGACACCCAAATAAACATCGTCTCCCTCATGCTGATGGAAATCCCAAATGTCACTGGATGAAAATGCACCCCACCACATGGCAACAACATCAACCAACCAGGAACATGTTGAGGAACATGACAACGGCCCAACATGTTGATGTGACCTCCAGACTTCCTACAGCCCTGTAAGGGAATTGAAAGGAGGCTGGTTGAAATCTACTGGACTGTCTCTGTGGGGTGTCAGTCAGGACAAGGTAGGCAAAGGTTCCTTCACCGCTTTATATAAGGCACTTGAAATATCCAGGAAAGGAGGCATCATCAATCCTGATAGGATACGTGTGTGTATGTGTGTGTGTGTGTGTGGTCTATAAAACAGAAAAGATAAATAAAATACTAAGGATATGTAAACCAAGTACAGATGCCAAAATCACAAATCAAATACAGTAAGTCACCGAGGGGAGAGGGCAAACAGCAACTCTCATTCTACAAAGTCCCATCAACATAGCAACCACGCCATCTGTTGGCCAACATGCGCTATATATGCAGCGCTCATATTAGCCTTACTAAATACTTATTTCTCCCAAAGACAGATGTATAGAACAGGCAATTACACTAAAGGCTAACAAAGGAACCAAGGCATAAGGAACATCACTTATTACTACAAACAATCACCCCACACGTATATAAGGGTTAAATGATACACAGAAGACAGGTATACAGGGGCCATGAAACATGTGCTTAGCAGCTTAGCAGCAGCTACAATCCAACAACATCCAACAGATAAAGTTGTGTATGTGAAACAAACAATGATGCACTTACTCTACGGTCATTAACGCACACAACAGGAACAACACGACAGGAAAGGTCCGAAGGAAAAACATACAAAACGTCCATCTTGCTCCGTCGCTGACTGATGACATCAGAGGGCGGGTCTTACGCTGGAATGATACCATAGGCTTCTGTCTTGAACCAATCAAAGCTAATAATAGATAAAGCAATCTGACCTGAGAACAGTTCTGTACAACCCCATTCTGATCAAGCATCAACAGGATGCAGTGGAACAAGTTGGATTGACAGAGGCCCCACTGCACAAGCCAGAATACCCAAAGGATCCAGTGCCAACGTCCTGGTTCCAGACCCCATAGGACACCCTGAGAGGTCCTCTGGTCCATGCCCAATGGTTCAGAGCATTTTGGACCACATAAGGGGGACCAACACAGTATTAGGCAGGTGGTCATGATGTTATGCCATGTTTCACAATGCAACTTTAAAATCCTCCATCTGAAGGACCATATATTTTGGGGTGGAACATCCAGGAGGCTGAAAACTCAGATGTTTTCCTCAGAAAGAAATATAAACTGAGCAAATACTGGATTTGTCAAGGCTCCAAGTTTTCTGTTTATCACTTATAAAGACATTGAAAATACAATAAAAAATCTGTGCTGCTCCAAAAAAAACCCATCTTTGTTCTGTTCTTCTGCATTCAGATATTCTTCTATTCGTCCCGGTCGGCTGCAACAGTTTTGTGGATGAATTATGTTAATGTTTGTGCCTCGAGCCTCCAGCGGCTGTGTTGTTTCTGACGCATCGTCTCTTGGCTCGGTGGCTCCTCGGCTGCCCTCCGGCCTCCACAGACCTCCTCACGGGGGCATCTGTCACCTGCTGCACGGACGCTCGCATACAAATGTCAGCAGACGCTCACAGAAACTGCATTTTCTTTCCCCCACATGTCAGATTTTTTCACTAGTTTAAGCGCAGAGGAGGGCAGTTATTTGAGCCACAAATGCTAAACTCCCACTAAACCCTCCAGGTGGAAGCTCGGCGGACTCGCTGTGCTCTCGGCGGGAACAAATAGCGCTCGGAACAAAATGTCCAGTCGTGAGATCCATCAGTTATTTTAGATTAAAACCTCCGTGATGCCGGACCCAGGCTTCACGGCGCTAATGTCTCTCTCAGGGGCTGCATTTGCATACAAACACAATTTTTCTTTCCTCTCTGTTTTTCCAAAAAGAAAAAAAAGAAACACAGAACACCTGCCACTCTTAAAATCACCTTCTGCTGTCTTGCTTCTATATTTATCCATCATCTGGAGGCTCACTTCGATATTTTGCAAAAACCTCTGCTTGCATTTCTCAGTTTTCAGTGCAGGTGAGCAGATACTTTCCCCATGTAGGCAATGGAGACACAGAATCAAGTCACACAGCTTAATATAATTAAAAACAGTGAATTGTGTACAGGCCCGGGAAAAAGTATTTGCCCCCTTCTTCAGTTCTTATTTTTTTGCATATTTTCTTCACTTTTTAAAAAAAAACTTTGGGAGTTTTTCCAATTTTTAATGAAAGGGGAAGAGACAGTGTGAAAGAGGGTATAGAGGAAGAGAGACACGCAGCAAAGGGTCATGAGCCGGACTCGAACTCACGATCACTGCAGGCGACCTGCACCCATGTGGTAGCGCCCCAACTCAGTGAGCTACACGGCGGCCATGTTGTCCCCACTTTAATGTTTTGGATCATCAAACAAATGTAAATATCAGACAACGATAACCCACCCATCCACCCATCCACCCATCCATCCATCCATCCATCCATCCATCCATCCATCCATCCATCCATCCATTATCTTCTGCTTCTCCGGGGGCAGCAGTCTAAACAGAGAGGCCCAGACTTCCCTCGCCCCAGACTCCTCCTCCAGCTCTTCCGGTGGGACCCCGAGGCGTTCCCAGACCAGCCGAGAGACATAGTCCCTCCAGCGTGTCCTAGGTCTACCCCGAGGCCTCCTCCCCGTGGGACATGCCTGGAACACCTCCCCAGGGAGGCGTCCAGGAGGCAACAGATGTCCAAACCACCTCAGCTGACTCCTCTAGATGTGGAGAAGTAGCGGCTCTACTCCGAGCTCCTCACCTGATCTCTAAGGGTGCGCCCAGCCACCCTGCAGAGGAAACTCATTTCAGCCGCTTGTGTCCGGGATCTCGTTCTTTCGGTCATGACCCAAAGTTCACGACCATAGGTGAGAGTCGGAACGTAGATTGACTGGTAAATACAGAGCGTCGCCTTTTGGCTTAGCTCCTTCTTCACCACAACGGACCGATACAGCGACCGCATGACTGCAGACGCTGCACCGATCCACCTGTCAACCTCACACTCCATCCTCCCCTCACTCATGAACAAGACCCCGAGATACTTAAACTCTTCCACTTGGGGCAGGGACTCTCCACCGACCCGGAGAGGGCAAGCCATCTTTTTCCGGTCGAGAACCATGGCTTCAGATTTGGAGGTGCTGATCCTCATCCCAGTCGCTTCACACTCGGCTGCAAAGATAACCCAAGTAAACACAAAGGAAAAGAAACTATTCAAAGCTGCCTGGCACTGTGTGAAAAAGTAATCACCCGCTAAACCTAATAACTGGTTGGGCCACCCTCAGCAGCTACAACTGGAATCAAGCGTTCTCTATAACTATATTAACTATATTCTGTTCCACTCTTCTGTGCAGAATTGTTCTAATCCAGCAACACTGGAGGGTTTTCCAGCACGAACGGCCTTTTTAAGGTCACGCATTTCAATGAGATTCAAGGCTGGACTTTGATGAGGCCACTCCAGAACCTTCATTTAGCCATTCAGAAGTCAACCTGCTGGTGTGTTTTGGATCGTTGTCCTGCTGCAGAACCCAAGTGCTCTTCAGCTTGAGGTCACGAACTGATGGCCGAACATCCTCTTTCAGGGTTTTCTGGTACAGAGCAGGATTCATGGCTCCATCAGTCGCAGCAAGTCGTCCAGGTCCTGAAGCAGCAGAGCAGCCCCAGACCATCACACTACCACCATGCTTGACTGTTGGTGTGATGTTCTTCTGAGATGCTGTAACGAGACACACGCCTTCCAAGGAGTTCAACTCTGGTCTCGTCAGTCCACAGAATATCCTCCTAGAAGTCTTGGGGTTCAAGCAAGACGAGCCTTTAAGTTCTTGGTCAGCAGTGGGTTTCTCCTTGGAACTCTGCCATGGATGCCATTGTTGCCCAGTCTCTTCCTTATTGTTGAGTCATGAATGTTGACCTTAACTGAGCTGAGGGAGGCCTGCAGGTCTTTAGAAGTTGTCCCAGGTTCCTTGGTGACCTCCTGGATGAGTCGTCGCTGTGCTCTTGGGGTGATGTTGGTCCACTCCTGGGAAAGTTCACCACTGGTCCATGTTGTCTCCATTTGTGGATAATGGCTCTCACCGTGGTTCTTTGGAGTCCTAAAGCTTTAGAAGTGGCTTCGTAACCACTTCCAGACTTTATTTCTCATCTGTTCTTGAATTTCTTTGGATCTTTAACATTTTGTTGCAGCTCTCTGAGACCTTTCGGCCGACTTCCTTTGGTCAGACGGGTTCTGTTGAAGGGATTTCTTCACTGAACAGGTCTGGAGGTAATCAGGCTTTGGTGTGGTCGGAGAAACTGAACTCAGCTTTGGAAAAAATGTGATCAGCCACGATTAATTCATGATTTAACAAGGGGGGGCGATTACTTTTTCACACAGGGCCAGGCAGGTTTGGATAGCTTTTTTCCCTTAAAACATCATTTAAAAACTACCTCGCTGCACTCAGAGACAGAAGACTTAACAAACCCTAAACACATGCAGATATTAGGGTTTTAAATAATGAACTGCAGATAAACACAGAGCGTTTAATACCGACTGTTAAAATCCTGCTATAATTGTACAGACATGTTGGGGATCTTAATTGCCCGTCGTCGTAAACTCTGTTTCCGATGATGCCGCGTCCCAAACAACACGAAACAAGCAATTAAGGCTAATGGTGAGTGGAAATAACATTTGCCGTCTCTTTGTATAAAAACACGCAGCGTGCACTTATTTTGTAAGAATATAATTATCTGGAGTGGAGAAAAAGAAGGTGTGTTACTGCTCGGAGATGAGCTCAGGAAAATCTTGTTTAATCTGTAGGGAGGCTGAAATAATGTCCTGTTTATTGCTGAAGAGACAACACACCTCATTATTTCTAATTTTCCTCATTCTTCAGTCCATTTTCCACCAATGCTTCTTCTAGTCCAGGCAAAAAGGAGGACGGCAAGTCATAAAATCAACTTCTAAAATAAAAATTAAAAATGAAAGGCCATTAATAGCAAACAAGAACAACTGAAAACATGTAATAATAATAATAATAACAAACTTTATTTATAGAGCACTTTTCAAAACAAATGCTACAAAGTGCTTTCCAATAAAAATAAAGTAAAAATAAAATAAAACACACAAAATAAGATACAAATAAAATAACAATAAAGCACACAAATACCAAACATAAGGAGGCCCATGTCTGATTTATGCACCGGCTTGGTTGGTAAAACCACTAATAAAACAAGAGACTATAGAAGAATAAAACTTAAATAAAATGAGGAAAAGCTCTCAGTTAAAAATGTGTTTTAAGAACTCAGAATCAGCCGACCTGATGTCCTCGGGCAGGGCTGAAAAAGCTCTGTCCCCCTTTGTTTTTAACTGTCCCAGAGGCTTTTAACTGGCCTCTGGGACAGTTAAAAGACTTTTGCCCGAGGATGGAGAGTATGGAGTTAAAAGGTCGGCAGTGTACCTAGGAAAGGGATCGTTGAGTGCTTTAAAAGTGATTAACTGATCGCAAGGTTGGCGGTTCGATCCCCGGCCCCTCCGCATGCTGAAGTGTCCTTGGGCAAGACACTGAACCCCAAGTTGCTCCCAATGGTAGATTAGCGCCTTGCATGGCAGCTCTGTCGCCATTGGAGTGTGAATGTGTGAATGAGAAACGCATTGTAAAGCGCTTTGGATACCACCAAGGTAGAGAAAAGCGCTATATAAGTGCAGACCATTTACAAATTACCAAATAAAGGTTGGGGGAAGCTAAAAAAATGTGGAATGGCATGAATTCATGGCCAAAATCTAGACCACTGGCTCTGAGACGACCTGATGGCTGAAGTCTTGCACAGTCAGGACTGGAGACAGAGCCGGCCCTATACCCAATGTGATGCCCTAGGCCGGATTTTAAATGACGCTCCCTCCATTGGTGATTTACGAACAGTTACAAAAGTAATCAAATAACATTGTTTGGTAGTAATATTAATCAGGCATTGCTTTTCATTTGAATCAATGTGAGCTTTTCCCCCAGAACTTTTCCCCCATAGCTAAACGATAATGAGGTGCAGTCAGACCATTCTCCAGTCAGAGCCGGCTGGCCCATTAGGCCATATAGGCTAATGCTAAGGGCGCCGTGGCCTCTAGGGGGCACCACAAAATCGGGAAAAAATTCACCTTCAACATAATTATATTAAAACTAGTTCTTACGTTGAAGGTGAATTTTTTCCCGATTTTGTGGCGCCCCCTAGAGGCCACGGCGCCCTTAGCATTAGCCTATATGACCTAATGGGCCAGCTAGCTCTGACTGGAGAATGGTCTGACTGCACCTCATTATCGTTTAGCTATGGGGGGAAAAGTTTTGTGAGTTTTGTGTGTTTATGAGTATTTTTACGTTGACAAGAGGAATATGACACTTGTGTAGATGTCTTTTTATATGACTAAGATGTCTCTTTGTTTCTCTCCTTTATATACTGTATATCTTAATTTTCTTTTAAATTTTATTTTTAACTATGGATCAAGTGTCTGCACCTGTGTCCTTAATAAAGATTGAATGAATGAATGAATGAATGAATGAACAAACACAACACAGAACAAACATATGAGGAGGTCCTGGGATGAGAGTGAAGCAAGGCAAGTGTAGCATCTTTACGATGTACTCAGATGCCACTCAGAGTAAAGTTAAATATCTGTCTCATTGGCTGAATAAATACACCATTTTTCCCACCGTTTTTTCCCCAGTATCTTTTTGGAGTCGTATGGAGGGAGTCATCTGTTCTAAGAGATGTAGATGTTTAACAATATTAACAAAAAGCTGTAGGACTGTTTTTATGGAGCCAGCATTTTGTAAAGGCCTTTTTACTTGCAGCCAGCAAAATCCTCAACAGGTAAATGTCATTTTTGTTCAGTCCATCAGGAATTTGATCAAAATAAAGGAATGTAAAGGTTGAGCTGAAACTAAAACCCAGTATATTTGAAATTATTGTTCCTACGTCCTTCCAGAAGGTCTGAATAGAGGGACAGGTCCACACCGTAAAAAAAGAATAGTTGAGAAAACTCAAAATTTTAAGGCAACCTTTTGCAGTAAAATTTTTGAATTGTCTCAACGATTTGCTATGTCGTTGTCCTAACTCATATTTCATCGTTGTACCAATTACATTTGCATTGTTCTGTGAATAGTAACTATTATTAATTCTTCATTGGGCCAATATAAACTTGTTTATTAGCTGAATAGTGTGATTCACAGAACTACCAAAAGCAAATCAACCCAACGATCATTTTTAACTACTGGAATAAATAAATAAATGCATTTTTTAAATTCTTTTATTTGTCTGTGCTTAAAGTTCAATGTGCATTCTGTACAAATTGTAGACCCAAGGTCAAATGAGGTAGTTAAATTCTTTTCACCAACACCAGTACAGCAAACACTAATGACACATGAAATGAAGCACAGCCACCAACAATAGAACTAGAATCCATAGAGGATAATTCTGAATATGTCAACACATCCAAGAATGAGAACACTTCTGCTCAAACAGAAAGACACACCCCCTCAGGTATGATCCAGTGTTTAAAACACAACTCAAAACCAAGGTCAAACATCTGTTTAAAAGAATAGAAAAACAAGTCCATACAACCAAGTGCATTGCATAGGCTTAAAGTAAGAGTTTGTTCTTCAGTGAACGCACACACTGTGAGCAGTCAGAGCCAATTTCCATGAAGATGTGTTGAAATGTCTCAAAAGTGTACTTCAGATCCTTTGGGTAGGAGATATTGAGAGCGTAGAGAAGGCCAAAAAGGTACGGCAGTGCTGATGGAAGATCTGGGACGTCCTGCAGGACAATGGTTTCCTCCAAAACCACAGCAATGTTCTGCACCACTGCAGATGAAGTTGTTGCAACACAGTCCTCTAAAACAAAGAGTATGCCCACAGCCACTCCCTTGGTAGACTCATCTTCTGGATCAGACTCCTGTAAAACCAGAGCAGTGTTAAAAGGTGACGACATGATGCCAAACAAATTAAACCACGACTTATACATTTTTGACTTTCATCAAATGGCGGCTTATGGGTCACATTAGACCGGCCAAGACTTCTAATCCATCCCACAAGATATTTATAAATTCATTTAATTTGGAGAAGAAAAAACGTGTCATTGTAGTTGTGATGTGTCGTATTTTGTTCTTCCTATAGTTGAATAGCCCTAAAAACAAATGAAATTTGAGACATCTGGAGTCATTTAGTGACTCAAATATGTTGGTTGGACCAAAATGCCTGAAAACACATCATGTGTCAGATTATGAGTGAGTTTCAAACACGATACTGCAGCTTTTTTTTTTTTTTTACACCAATCACACACTGTATAATAAAGCCAAAAAGAGTTAAATATTATATTTCTTAACTGCTGTGTTTTGCTGTTATATTTCTAGAATTAAAATGTTCATGTATCATCAGTCCTGTGTGTGGTGCATTCATGTGCGTCTAGTAAATTACATTCTCGGGAGCATTCATGAGCACCTAAACTGGCAACAATGGTTGTTTAAAGCAGTAAAGTTTTTTTTTCTTATTTTAAATAATGTTTTAATTTTGCAGGGTACACCTTTCAGATATTTCTTCTTTCTTCTTACTTTTGCAGTAAGTAACAATTAGATGCAAAAATCACGACAATATTCCATTCACTTGTATATTTTGGTGCATTTTTTTCCCCATTTTATTCATTTTCTTGACTAGTTTTATTAATTTTGGTTCAAGAAGGAATTTTGAGGAAAAGATGGTGAAAACAACCGTAAAACTTTGGAAGATAAAAAAAATTCTAATAGATTGTCATGCTTCCAATCTATAAATGACTTTATGACAAGGTCGGAATCGAACCCAGGACAGCCGCTCTTCCTTAGCACTTGGGTCACGCAACATAACCGTTAGGCTACTGGTGCGTAGGGGGGCTAAAAATATTTTTAATGGTAAAGTTTGGGGACCACTGCACTAATGCACTTATGCACACATCGTTAAAAAAATCAAAATGCTGCTCTTTTGTGATATATAATACTTACTAGACATTGTTTGAAAAGTTCTTTGGGCTCGTCTCGAAGGAACACTGGAAGGCCTCGAAGTGCAGCATCCTTGCGATGTCTGACAATGTTAGAGGTCTATAAAAAATACAAAGTTGTATTGAGATTTTTTTGTACAATTTGCAAACAACAAAAATTATTTCACATGGCCAACCAAAGTTAAATAAACTTCTAACATTGTACCTCATCATCAAGTTTCTCCAAGAGATTTTCCATGTCCTTCCCAAAAGCTCCTTTTCGGGCACGGTATAGCCGGAGAAGTTTTGGTGTGTATTTGTCCACTGCAGCTCTGAATGTTCCCAGCAATTCCTTGTTTGTGATGCGGAAAAACTCCTCACAGATCTGCCAAAACATATTCAGGATATGTACACATCAGACCAATTACTGAGAATTCAAAATGATAAATTAACATTTACACATGCAAAAAATGCAAAGGGACACAAGATAGTAAACCCTTACCTGTTCTTTAAAGAACAAAGCAGGCCATCTCTCCTGGATTTCCATCACCATGGGTTGCTCCTCCACGACCTCTTTTCTCCTTAGAGAGAAAGTTAAGTCCATCTTCTCCCTAATAAATGAATGATCAGGTCGTGCCTTCTTGGATGCTTCCACCAAGAGAACTCTTTGCTCCTCAAGTGAGGCATCATCATGTTGTTCTGGATGTTCAGGAACATTTTGTTTTGTAATATCTCTTTCTGAGCACAATTCTTGGAAATCACAAAGCTCACATTTGAAAGTTATACTGTTAGACTGATGAACAGATTCACCTTTGCTGTGAAATCTAGACAGATGTGATTTCAGAGCTCCTCGGGTTTTGAAGACACAAACACAGGTGGAATGGACACAAGGCCAATGATGAGGTCTTCTGTGATGCAGCTCGTAGTGTCTGATAAGATTTTCCTGGTTTGCAGTAAAACTGCAGAACTTGCACTGCATGTGGTCTTAATTTTCCAACCTAAAAAAAAAAACAGTCAACAACACTTTATAAGGAAATTACACCCTATTATTAAAAAAACACTTTATTTACATATATGTTAGACTTGTTACACATTAGTGTCAAATATTACACTACAATATATGTGGGACCCTAGTTAATAACAATAGGCAAGCATGCCCTTGAAAATGGGGAGAAATAATCACAGCCATGACTTAGTGTAGGTCCCTTAGCCAGAACTTTGCTAGAATAAATTCAGCTAAAAGCACTTAAAATAACATTTAAAAATATCAATTCCAACAGCATGAACACGTTGCAAAAGCAGAAATCACAAATTCATAAATACATACAAAATTCACAAAACACTCTTGGCCACTAGACTACACCTTGCTAGCAACCGAGAGTTCGGCTCGCATGTGCGCGCTCATTTTCATTCGACAAAACTCGCATTTAGCTCGCTCAAAAGACAACACAGACACATCTCTGACACTCCAAACACGTTAACATTATATCACCACTATATTACTCTGGTCAAAACCAAACAAACCTGGAAACGGTTAGAAATAATTACAACCGCGATTTCGTGTAGGTTCCTGGCATGAAGGAAAACGCCGTGATTCCCGCTCAGAGTGGGAGGAGACAAAAGCAATCGATCTCAGACTAACCGATTGAGGTACAATAGAAGATTACCGATCCTTCACGGCATAACAGAAACCGTAAGGACTTAGATAAACTACATTAAATCAACCATTCAATAACCATTTTTTACTACTTTTAACTCTATTGTAATTTTAACATACTTTTCCAATAATTTCCAATAACCTTTTTTTAAACTCCGTTTTAAGTCTCTGTTTTAAACATAGTATACCACGACAACCATCATGAATTATAATATTTTAACCAACATATCATTATCTTTTAACCTGTCACATACATAATGTTTTCAAAAGCACAACTATTTATTACAGTTGTTCACAAAGCATTTACTGTATATTCTAACCTGTCACCCTTACACTGATTATTACTCTTGGCAAACAAGAGTTGTTTAAATAAGCTGGTACAGTGTAATACAGCTCAATTGTTATATTTCAAAAAGAGATATACCCAAATTTGTTACTGCATGTGTGCTTGGCTACATGCTAGCATAATGCGAGGGAGAGGGAGAGACATGGAGCGAAGCTAATACATGCAGTTAACCGTAACCCCGTCTTTTATTGGGCATTGGGTTTTACGTATATATTGCAGAAAAGTGTAAATAAAATGAGTTTGAGTTTTGTTTGGGGTTTTTTTTTTGAGTGGCGTCTACGCGCGTGAGACGCTGCCGAAGCGCGTGCACGACGAAGTCGGTACAGACCGCTGCATAGATTAAAATAACGCGTTTTTGCTCAGTTACATGCGCGAGTAAAAAACGCGACTGAAACGCAATCTTGAGCGCGCAGGCGGTAACGTAGCTAGTTTAACTAGCATAGTTAACTTAGCTACTAGCCATGTCGCGAATTTACTGTAGTACATTGGTCAAAGCAGCAAACGTTTATCATCAAGTCACTCGCTATTATTTCATATAATGCATGTCGATGCACGCACAATACTTACATTCGCAAGCTTGGTTGAAGGTCTTCCTTTGAAATAAATCCTCTGTCCATCGTAGCTGAGTTGTTGTCCGTTAAAGAAGCATGATGACTTGCCCTTGCTGTGCATTCTGGGAAACCCTGTGTCTTTTCTCTAACTTTGTTGTACCAACTACAAATTTCAAATTCAGCTTATTCACAATTACAAATTTAGACACAATGAGGTTCACATTATTGGTCTGATGTGTATTTTCAAGTTAAGAACAGCTATTTTAATTTTCATGTTCAGACAAATCAGAATACCAACTCTGCTGAATAGATCGTCGTTGTCTTTTTTACAGTGCAGAAGACGTGGGCATGATCCGCCACCATTTCTCCACGTTCCCTCCAGCAAGTTGACTGAGAACCGGTTCGTTTAGTCTTCTGTTTGGGAGTTGTAAAAAACTGAATCAGGTTCTTCCAACAAAAGTCTCTCCAGGTTAGAGAATTTGGTGGTAGAAGACTGTGTTTTCCAGGCGTTCGGCCGCATGTCGGCAGATATTTCAGCGTCCAGTTCCTTTTCCCATCGCTGCTTTATGACGTCTGTGCCATCCTTCTACAATGATATCACACCGAGGTATAGTTTGCTTATGAGATGTTTATTACTTTGTGAGTTATATGGGTTAATAAATATTTGAATAACCCAGTTTTTAGCAACAGTACATATAGAGGTGATACCAAGATCAATCCATTGTCTGTATCTATGATCTTGGGATGGTATGCTGGTCATCTGAGCAGTTTAACGTCATTTTGGAGTTGGAAGTATCTGACCACTTCTACCCATACTTTCAAGGAAAGATTTACCCATTGACTCTCTGTCTGTTGTCATTCTTTTTCCTTCCCTACCCGTCCAAGCAGTGACTGGATGTTTGCATTTCTCTGAACCAATCATTTCTGGGTGGAGCCAAACCCAGAAGGCAGCAACAGCGCCCCCTGCAGAAACAATGCAAAAATATAGCACTCGATGGAAAATGGATAGTTCATGGAATTATTATGGAGCGTCTCTGAAGAGCTGCGGACTTCCTGGTTCATCTACCAACCAGCCGTCTCACTGCAAATCATTTTACAGCGCTTTGACATGACGCCGTTATGTAAGCCGGCCTTTCCTGTTTAAAGCTGGATTTCCGGATGAGCAAAAATAAGCGACATCCATGCCAAGTGTGATGTTTTCATATCCAACCTGTACGACAGAAACTGATTACATTTGGCTCACAAAGGATTAGACCGCGGCGGTGTTTTTATTTTTTTTGTCCTCTTGTGTAAATCCCATCAGGGTTGGCTCTGTTCCCTGTATGTGTTGTCACCGGCGACAGTGTATTTGGGTATTTGATGGTGTGATCATCCCCCCGAGCCGCCTGTCAGCGCTGACGGCCAAAAACAGCCCGGTGACCTCCCAGCAGACGACATCACGGCGGGATAATCAGCCGGGCGGACTTACAGCGACACACAGAACATGGAGGCATGATGCTAAAACTTAAATAATTCCTCCCGCTTGAGGTTTTATGTGTGTCTGGATGCATAATTCTTTTGGAAAACGTTGCAATTAAGCGCAAAACCTAAGTAGCTTGAGAGTTAAACACATCCAAAACAACAACCTCAGCTCAAATCACATGAGCTGCTCAGGACTGAAGTTGATTAAATTAATACCTGCACAGAAGAATCACGTTCCAACAAGCCTCAGCTCTTCTTCTATTAGCATGAAAATAATGTGGGAAACATGACGTCTTCATAGTAGCGTCTTAGCACTTAGCTCCAGGCGTCTTCATACATCATCTCAGAGCCGCTGGTGCAGCCGGAGGCTCTTGGTGTTGTTATTAATTTACCTAATGCAAAAAAGTTGTTTCTGCTGCTGGTTTCACACCAACTGACTCTGATTCATTACATCAAAACAAAAAGGACTTTAAACCTGCAGGATCCAAGCGACAGTTCAGTTTAGTTTTGTCGTTTTAACGTGAGGAAACCTGTAAATATGTAAAATAGACTTGTGACAAACAATGAAACAACATAACAACCTGTAATAAATAGCAAACAAAGAGACTCCCTGAATGTTTTAGCAGACATTTTAGGATTTTACTAATTAGTTTAAGGCCCTTTGGGGATTCTGCTTTAGCTTTACTGTATGTTTATTTTGGAACCGGCAGATTTTGCCTTAAATAAATCTATGAAAGAACAAAATGCAGGATTGATTTTTGTGGCAAAGACGAATCTGTCTCAATGATTGGAATCTTAAGACTGACATAATAATATATGATCCTTACAGGTGGATATAAACTTTAGTTCTTGATTCTATGTTTAGACGTTTTATTATCGTATGCTCCAGTGCACACTTTAAGATCCTCAGGCAGAAATCTAATGTCTGTTCCAAGGAAATCAGGCCGACCGACTCTCTCTCAACTCTCTTAACAGAACCTACTTTTATCAAAGAGCCTCTCCTAGAGCTTTGATTTCTTTTGAACTTTCCCTTTTTGCTTTCAGTATTATTTTTCCAACACTGTCTGTTTTATGCACCATATCATGTCTTTATCTGTCCTTTAAATTCTTGGTCATTCCACCTCAACACACAGCTTTTAAATAGGATTATTATTATTATTATTATCCTTTTGCACCTTTCAGGTTCTTGTTTACATTTTTATTTTTACAGGACTTATAACTTCCTCTTATTTATCTGGTGCACTTGATGGCTACAACTGTCGATGCTTTTAATCTGTACGTTACTGTTTTACCGATGTTTTTACACCAAAACACCAAGTCAGATTCCTCGTATGTGTAAACCTACTTGACAATAAATCATTCTGATTCTGATTCTCAATTCACCAACTTTTAAAGAAAAGTTCACACCCGACTGTTTGATATTTGGCTGCTTATGGAACCACTTTTCATGGAGTCATTTGAAGGACCATGAATTTTATTTAAGCCCATTAACAATACTATAGAACTCTTCCAGTTGGGACGCTATTGGAGTGGTTTCACCATCATATCTACTCAATGCATGTTCAAATATTAGTCATAAATGCAAAAAATGTAATTTCAGTTATTTTTTTCCCCTCGTACTCTACATTGGTGCCAATCACAGCAACAAAAACAGTGTCTTAGTGTGAAAAATAAAGGTTTTGTAGTTGGTGAAACATTGGAACAGACAGACACATTGGCATTTTTGACCAAATTTGCACCATCATATAACTGGTTTGCATTATTCTGTCAAAGCAGGGTTACACCACTGAAGACTACATGTGCATATCAATGGGTCTGCCAAATTTCAGGACTCCAGCTACATTATTCCTCAAGTTATGGCTCTTCAAACATTGATCCACAGATTGGAGCGAGGAAAACCGCACAAAAATGGACAAGAGGCCACCTTCAAGAATTTTTATTGATCAGCTCAGTCAATATTCAACACTTGAAGATGGTCAGGTGTGGGGCATTTGATGAACTGAGGTGGAATGACCCCTTCTGATGATTTCGTTTGGTTTTTGCGGCCTTGTGAAGCAATTTGTAGCTTGGATTTTGAATATCTAAACTGAGTATATTAGTAAGATCAAGGTAGATTTGTTTAAAGACTATATGCTGCTGGGCGTTTACCTGCTTCGTGCTTCAGAGGTCAACTGCAGGTTATTTATTCACAGCAACTCCAGAATCACCTGTAAATTAAAAGCAGTGGGTGATTCTCTAAAGATTTTTTTTGCAGGAGAGGAGGAAGAAAACTCGCCTACGTGGGATGTAGCTTCAGCGCGTCCTACCTGTGGATAGAAAAGGTCAACCTGAAGGGCGGCACAGAGGGTCTGGCCATGGCAGCAAGAACCGAACCACCAGATCCACGCATGTAGGGTTCTACCACAGCAGACGGGACCTGAGGCCGTCCGGCACAAAGCAGCAGGTTGTTGGATGCATGACGAGACAGCTGAGAAATACTACCGGCTGTTGGGAAATTCACATTTTCTCAAGGGCATGTTAATGTGACAGGACACGGATGCTAGTGGTGCGGTTCTGGCCCCGTTTGGCAGCTGGTCGGCATCATATGGAGTCAGGACAATCCAGTGCTGACCCCTCACACCGCAACAGCTGTCTGCTTCCTGAGCTATAAATGGCACAAGGGATTTAAACATGGAGTAAGTGTGTGTTAATCATGTCGCCATCTGGTACCTCAACTGTTAAATGCTCGGTCAGGAGGAGTTTATGCTCTCTGTATGTTTTGTTATCTCACATCTGGCAGTGTGGTGTATTCCAGATCTACAAATGTGTTTTTATGGATGCCAGTGTCAGTCTGTTGGTCAATTGAGCTCTCTGGTCCGAACTGGATGCATTTTTTTTTCTCAACTGAGCTACATGTGAGCTTTATTTTGTACAAATATAACACAACCACTGTACTAAATTACACTGAGAGGCCTTCATAATATTTTGTCAAACCTATTTTACATAACACAACAGTTCATTAGGTCAATTTTGACCATTTCCTGCTATATATACATATACACTATATGAACAAAAGTATCGGGACACACCTTACGATCACTGAATCCAGGTGTTTAATTTGAAACTAGAAAAGCACTCAGAGAGCTCATACCTCCGCCAAGGAGCTTCAGTCCTCCCCCAACACAATCTCCCAATTCACATATTTTCTATGGAACGTTACAGATACAAATGTAATTACATACAGTTCAAATGTCCTACCAACAATGTGGCCTTCACCCCATCTGACCTAATGAACAGGCGCGGCCTCTAGCGCGGCAGCTCCTAACAGCCTCCCAGCTTCTTAGACAACCGGAGATAAGAATGCTGGCCCAACCGTGCGTATGTCGCTCAGGAAGGAAAGAGAACTCCGTCATTGTCGCTGTCTGTCGCCCAAAATGTCATGTGGTCAGAGGGGGTTACCCCAAAAACAAGAGTGCCCTCTGGTGGCTTTTAGAGTAAACTGCATTTAATTGTCCACCCGGTTATACTCGGTTTGGTTCAGTTCGGTGTATTGTTACACCCCTACTGAAGCCCCAAATCCTTCTTTTTAAAAAACCCTGTAATAGTTTGTGTGTCTGTTTATTGACGTCTCCATTTCCTGCATCAACAAAAAACTTCCAGACTTGCTGCCATAAAGCAGACAATGGTCCACATCGGAAACATCTCACTGCACGCGTCACTTTAAGCTGCAGATGAAGCCTCACTACGGCAAACAGAAACACTTCCTGCAGACAGGTTTGTGTGTCTTTGCGGTGCACCAGTGTGATTTTAGATCCGGGGAGAATGACTGACAAGGTGGGAATAATCACTGCCAAGGTTGGGCGACTCCACCGGGCTGCATCTGATAAACCAAATGAGATGAAGGAGGGATGAATGCAGCGACGCAGCACAGAAACTCTGCTGTTACTTTCACTTCGTCTGCAGGTCTGTCTCTTTACTCTGAGCCCAGTTTTGTCACCATCCTGACAGCCAAGCAGAAGGAGACACAGAAGGCACACGAGAACAGATATTTGTTGTGCTCGCTGCTTTTAGGAAACATATGAGGCACCAGTCGTCAGGGGAAGGGACAGATTTTTATTTCCTCCCACTCTTTTGTGTTTGCTTTGACTCAGACACAAGCATGAGGCCCTCCTGCTACACCCTCCCCCGTAGCCGGCTAATTAGCTGACTAAACCCGAACTCAAAAGCTTCATTTCTCACACTCTGAATTAATGATAAGATTTCTCGTGTTTAAAAATAGCCCCGGCGATATTAGAATGAGTCGCTGTATTGTCGGCCCACCAGGTGACTCAGCAGTGCAGGTGCTTATTTAAAAGTCAGGATCTTATTCCGCTAATGCGCAGTCAGAGAATTAGACCGCCTGCTCTGGCAAACACGCATCACATGCTGATTAGCCGTGTCTGTACCTGTCTGAAAACAGCGAATTCATCAGTGACCAATTACTGCTGAACTCAGGTGACCTCTGAACCTGACGTCAGATCAGCGCCACCGACAGACTGACCTTTGCTTCACACGATGAAGTGAAGCTTGAGGAAATTACACGGCAGAACCCACGAGTGAAGTAAAGTGAGTCAGAACAAACGAAAGTCTGCTTTTTTCTTTTAAATGCATCAATGAACCAACTTAATGGCTCACAGTGACTGAGTCAGTGTGGAGAATTAAATGAATGAAGGAGTTTTTGTTCCTTATTTTCTATATTTATGTCCTCGATTTTTATAGGAACAAACTCTGATTAACTCGACTTAGAATTACAATGTTGTTTACAATTCTGGCAATGCTACAGAAAGAAATCCTAACTGTACATGTGCGATGTCTCAGTTTATTAGGTGTAGTGGGTGTTTTGGCCTGTAGAACGTCAGCCATGAATGTGTGGAGCTCTTAGTTCATTGTTTTTAATAGTTATACATGTTGCAATATCTATTTTACAATTATACACCCATCAGGCATAACATTATGACCACCTGCCTAATATTGTGTTGGTCCCCCTTAATGCTCTGAACCATTGGACCAGAGGACCTCTCAGGGGGTCCTATGGGGTCTGGAACCACTGGATCCTTTGGGTACTCTGGCTTGTGCAGTGGGGCCTCTGTCAATCCAACTGGTTCCACTGCATCCTGTTGCTGCTTGATCAGAATGGGCTGTAGGAAGTCTGGAGGTCAGATCAACATGTTGGACCATTGTCATGTTCCTCCACATGTTCCTGATTGGTTGATGTTGTTTCCATGTGGTGGGGTGCATTTTCATCCAGTGACATTTGGGATTTCCATCAGCATGAGGGAGTGTGTTTGTTGTGGGACGATGTTTATTTGGGTGTCTAAGTCTGATCAAGGTTTTCCATCAGAACACCTCATAGTACCAATATGATCAATGTTATTCACTTCACCTGTCAGTGGTCAGGATGTTGTGTGTTGTGATGTATGCTGTTCCTTTAATCTTTCTATTGATATACAATCTGTGCAATAATAGTACTCTATTAGTAGTTGATGTGTACAATAATGTTATTTTTCAGAACTAGTACTTATGTATATTCATGTTTATACTATCTTTCCTGCTGTACTGTTACAAATTTCCCCACTGTGGGATTAATAAAGGATTACTTATCTTATCTTAATCATACAACATGGTGACAATTAATTATTTTGCTGAATTAGCTTGCCTTCTACAAAGAAATGGCTTGAAACTGATAAACTCATTGACTGGAGCTGCGGTCAGGCAAAGAATATCGACTGATATCGACTGTTCAACCCGTTCACTGGTTGCAAGGTGAAGAAAAATCGACATTTGATCTCCAGATTGACTAAATCTGCCACAGTGGGCCGATTGCACCAAACCTGCGAGCCTTATAAGCATATTATGATATTTTATACAGATTCAGAGACGACCAGCTGCTTGTATTCATGTGATTTCTGAAAATAGAGCTAACTGGTAGTCCAGCACATAAACTGGAAATGACTTTACTCTGGGATGGGATATATGGTTGGGAAAACTTGAATTAAGAACTCACAAGTAAACAGCACAGAATTAAAGACTTTAGCACTCTATGAAAACAGTGTCAGTATTTTTACTGAAAGTCCTGGTAGTAGTGATGCTTTTACTGACAGCGTAGTTTAATTTTACCAGAAACCACAAAGACATTTCTTTAAAAAGACTGCAGGGTCCCTTCAACTTGAATGCCCCTTTAAATTCAAGCATCCACCATTTCAATTCTATGCCCTAGACAGTGTTGGTATCACTACTCAGATGGAAGAAACTGGTCTGTATGGGTGCTGGTCAGGTATCTCCTATGGACCACATCCCTCTTACGACCATCCAGTCTTGTTGGGTTGGAATCACCATCACTGGCTCTTCCACTGAAGTTCTAAAGTTCCAGACTGAAAAAACCCCAATCAGAGTTGACAGGAGCTGCTAGTCTCACACTGACAGCCGAGATATGAATTGAAGAGCAGCTTCTTTCCGGGCGTGTCAAACAAATGAAAGACATTTCTGGGTTGTTTTTACTCAGAATGGTCTTAAAGAAGATGTCACAACTATAGCATGTAGCGCTCCCTATGCTGCACCTTAATGCTCCCATGAGAAACCAACGTACAGCTGCACCTCTAAAGACATACAAGGGTTTAGTAGCCTTATGTTTCACAGGGATTAGAGTGGCAAATGGTGCTCACTTAAGAGGAGGCTTCAGAAAGTTCTCGACATCACCCAGGTACAAGGGGCATAACTGTATAATATAAAGCCTTCTATTACCATCCACAAAAAGGAGAGGAAAGCTTGGAGCTGGTTGATGTTGCTCCAAGACAATGCATCTGTCCAAACAGCATCAGGTGGCAGAAGCAGCCAAATGTGGATCTGAAGTGTTGCTCCATGAACCTGACTCATTCGACCTGCACTGTCTGACTTCTATCTGTTTTTAAACTGAAATCTAGCTTCTTTTTCAGATTGATGATGAGGTCATGCATGCTGTCTCTCCATCCATTCATCCATCCATCGTCTACCGCTTATCCGGCAGCAGTCTAAGCAGAGATGACCAGACTTCAATCACCCCAGACGCCTCCTCCAGCCCTTCCAGTGGGACCCCAAGGTGTTCCCAGGCCAGCTGAGAGACATAGTCCCTCCAGCGTGTCCTAGGTCTACCCCGAGGCCTCCTCCCTTTGAACTGCTACCTCATCGTGGTGGGGGAGTTTGAGTGACCGAATGATCCTGGGAGCTATGTTGTCGGGGGCTTTATGCACCAAAAGCAATTTGAAAACCCTTAAGGACAACGCCCAACCAAGGACCGTCACATCGCCTGGTATGGGGCAGCCGGGGCCCCATCCTGGACCCAGGTCTGGGGTTGGGGCGTCTGCTGGCCAGGCTCGGGCGGCAGTTGATGGCAGGGGCCTCGGTGACTCGATACGCGGACAAAACCTTTAGCTGTTGGGACATGCTGTCTCTTCATGCTGTCTCTTGAACTCTAACTTCTAGTGCAATACATGGATCGGACAATGCTGGAAAACATGACAAATTATTACTGTACTGCAATGTACTGTATTTTTTATCTTATTTTTTATTTTTATTTGTACTTACTTCATTGCACACTTAGTATTACGGATATTGCTTAACAATTTCCCTCTTTATTTTTATTTATTTACTTTATTTTGCACATTTTTTTTTATTATCTTGTATTATTATTTTTTGTCACTTATCACTTGTATAGCACAATCCCCTTGCATGACTACTTTCTGTACTGTCCTATTATGTTGCAACTCTTGGAATTTCCCCTTGTGGGACAAATAAAGGATCTCTTATCTTATCTTATCTTCATGTGAAATAAAAACCACATTTTATTCCAGAAATGATGGTTATTGGAAGTTATTTGAATAATATTTCCTATATTTCAAAAATATAGAAAAAAAAAAGCAAAATAGAAATGAAAAATTCTTTTAATTTCCAGTTTTTTACAGTGTGGTGGTTCTTTTTTTAAATTTTATTTTAGAGGAAGAATCGACAACAAGAGTTTACAGTGATGAGGCAAAGTAAGAGATACTGACCCAAAACCATCATTCGCCATCTCTGTGTCACAAATCACTGATTGATCTGGTTTGATTCCGATGAAAGGCTGAATGCTGGGAGGATTTTTCACTGCAAAGTCCACATTTCTGATAAACTTGTGTCTGTAGGGATTATAAACACCACTTCCTCTCCCAGCAGGGGGGATAAGCCTCTTAGAGATTAAAAGCAAATGTCCTTCCTTCTGTAAGAACTGAGAGAAATCTCTGATAAATGTGGCCCATTCATTCCATTGTTTCACAGTTTTCAACCGAGAGCCCAACTACTGACATTTCAGCGTATAATAGGTCGTATCTTTGCCAGTATTTGGAAAAACCATGTGAGCCAGGGGGTTCAGAAAAGCACAGAGGTGCCAGGGTCTGTAAAAGGAGCAACTGCTGCCTTATGTAACGCTGGCAAGCCGCTGTATTGCCTCTAAGGGAGTTCACAGTTCTTCTCTCTTCATTTTCAACAAGTCTCCTGTGTGTGAGCAACAACAAACATCTCACAAACACACAAATGCAGCCACTCTGCAGTTAACAAAGAGGTTTATATGGGTGCAGTCGCATCACATCTCCCCTGGCACCGGATTTGTTTATGTGATTTGTTTCACACGGGACAGTCGAGGTGTTTTCAGTATGGATAAAACGTCAAAAACATAACTAACATCAGTAGAGACTCTTGCCTGCAGTGTGTTACAGGAAGCTTGTTACAAAAGAAACTGGGATAAAGCACTTTTGGTTAGTGGTTACACAATATACCACCCGAAGTACACTCAGTATCACCAGGCTATACTGTGTTATATACAGTTTACAACAGACGTGAGTGAACCCTGTGCAATGTCACTGAAATGTCAGATTCCATCACCTCCTCTTGACAAGTGAGTATTTGCTCTTATAACAATAAAAAACTATACTTTAGAAAGACTGTTTTGAAAATACAAAGTAGAAACTCCACCTGTGGTTTCAAATCTGAGCTGAGAACAGCAGAAATTTCTCATTTTAGGACTTATGGATGCCGTCTATCCACATGCCTGCATCATGGCTCCACGTGGAAAAGAACTGTATGAACTGAACTGACTCCTGATTGTGAGACATCTCAAAGACGGAAAAGGATCCAGGAAGATTTATGACCAACAAAAAATCAGGGATATATGCAGTAATATATAGAAGGAGCCGTAGTACCACTAATCATGGCTGCAGTGGTCGATCTCCTAAAATGACTCCACGGACACTGAACTACTGTCACTATCTAGCTGTGAAAAGCAGACGGCAGCTGCTACAGACTCGGCACAGAAGTTATCAGTGGAAATTAGCGTTTCTGTGAAGCATCAACATCCAAGAACAGTGGCTGTTTGGTGTGAACCTGACCAGGACTACCACAGTGAATGCATAGTCCTGACAGTGGGAGGTGGGAGTGTGATGATATATCAAAAACACCCTTGACTGCTCGTTACCAAATTTGTATCTTGTCATTTTGTGCTAAAGAACATAAAAATAAGTTTGATGAATGTTGGAAGAACATTCTTTGGTCAGATGAAGATATATTAGTTGAGCTCAGATGGAGTCCAGAACCCGACCAGGACCACCACAGTGAACACATAGTCCTGACAGTGAAGAACGGAGGTGGAAATGTGTTGATATGAGGCTTCATGAGTGCAAAAGGTGTTTATACATGCACTTTGAGTGTCTGTGGATAAACCAAAATACTAGCTGACCAGATGACTCCCAGTCTGACGAGCATCTGAACACCAACCTCTATGGATGGCGTCCAATAAAAACACCCTTGATTGCTCGTTAATAAATTTTCATCTTGTCGTTTTGTGCTGAAGAACATACAAAGAAGTTTGATGAATGTTGGGAGAACATTCTTTGGTTAAATGAAGATGAATTTGTTGGGTTCAGATGAGGTCCTTCATGTCGGGTGTGAACCTGACCAGGACTACCACAGTGAATGCATAGTCCTGACAGTGAAGCATGGATGCAGGAGTGTGATGATATGAGGCTGCATGTGTGAAAAAGATGTCAGGGAGATGATATTTATAGATAAATGTCTGTGAATAAACCCAAGTACTGGCTGACCAGATGACTCCCAGTCTGAAGGACGTGAACATCAGCTTCAATGGATGGCGTCCAATAAAAACGCCCTTGCGTGCTCGTTAGCAAATTTTCATCTTGTAGGTTGGTGCTGAAGAACTTGAAATGAAGCTTGATGAATGTTAGGAGAACATTCTTTTATCAGAAGAAGATAAATTAGTTGGGTTCAGATGAAGTCCATCATGTCCCGTGTAAACCTGACCAGGACTACCACAGTGACTGCATAGTCCTGACAGTGAAGCACGGATACGTTTTGTGGGTCTTCATGGTCCTTTGGTGTGTGTTTGTGGTCATTTTGTGTCTATTTGTGGTTGCTTTGTGCCTCTCCTGACCAGGACTACCACAGTGAATGCACAGTCCTGACAGTGAAGCACAGAGGTGGGCGTGGAGTGATATATCGAGATGACATTTATAGATGCGCCATGAATATCTGCGGACAAACCAAAACAGAGGTTGACATGGTGACTCCCAGCCTGCAGAAGGTTGAGGAAGAGGAATATTCAAAGAACAAGATCACACAAACGTTTTTAAAGAAACACAAAGTGTAAACTACCACCTGGATAACAGCAGAACATCTCTCTAGAAATCAGTGGACTCATGCTGAGGATGATTGAAGCCTGCCATAAAATAAAGGCTGATATACAAAGGACTGAAAAACACATTTACATCTCAGTAATGAAGCTGGACTGACCTCTGTAGCTCTGAGTTCCTACTACGTGTCCTGTAATTTAATATTGTAGTGTCCTGGGCTGTACTGATGTCTGCTGGATACTGTATGTTCTATGGGAAATAACAAATCTTCTGACTCCATGTCGGTTATGTGTTCACTTTTTGAAATTCCAGCAGGCCACTGGAAGGTGTGACTTTGCATAAAAGACCTCAGGATGTTGCTGCATTTCATTTGCATTTTCTTTCCTCGGCAGAATGAATAAAACCCATAAAAAAAACCCTGAAGATGTGATGCAAATGTCTCAATCAGAGGCACTTATGAAACAGATACAAGTAATTGACTTGGAGTGTAGAATTAGATATTCTGTGTGGATTTGAAGCAGGCTTATCGGAGCCAACATGGGACACAGGGCTCGATGCTGGACGGTGGACATTCGAAGGGCTCAAACTGATTTTTAATGCAGTCATTCTGTTTGGTCTTTAGCTTTCAGCATTAGCATACCGTACATCAACATTTAAATACTCCTCAGCCAGCAATTTAAGACTCTTCTGTCACTTTCCCATCACTCCCCTGCCAAGCCCTGCGCAGCTCATCAGCCAGCGAGCTGACAGCAGCCTGTAGTTTTTACTAATCATCTCGGGTAATTAGTCTCACTGGGGAACTGCTAAGATAAAAATCTAACAGAAATGTGGAAGAAACCGAGAGAGAGGGGGTGAAGAGTGCAGAGCTGCCATGTGGCTGCAGCCTAAGAATCCACTTCACGAGTGAAAAAAAGAAAACAAAGAGTGCATGTGGACGTAAGAGTTCATTCTGAACTGTTGAAGAGGATTTTTCAGACTCTTGAATATGTGGCAGCTGCCTTGGAGAAAAACACTACTTGAATAAAAATGGAGCAACTCAAGCAGAACGTCATGCCTAACGCTTGCATATTCATCAGTTTATACATCAGGAATGGCTGTTTTGTCTGTTTCACGCACCTGAAGATGTTTTCTTGTTGTCGTCTGTGGAAGCAGAAAGAGGAAACACAGGAGAGTGGTGGAGGTTTATTCACTGACATAGATTGTAATGGAGCAGGACAGCGCTGAGATATGTCACTGTAATGGAGATGTATTAATCTTACAAGTACAACAACAACTAACAAAATATGCTCTGTCAACACCGAGGCACACTGGAGAACAGAGCAGACTTCTCTACTTAGAAGCACTCATAAATTTATATGCACCTATTGTGTGAGGCTGGATATTTCTTCTTTTAATGCACATTTAATGCATATGATACTGATCATTGCACGCTGGGTATTTATTACATGACATATTACATATAGTAAGTTTTTAGTATGTTGTTGTACATCTGTAACCAGTAACGAAACCTTTTATGATCTGTATCTTTCCTGTATAGCATCAATAAAGTATCTATAGTGTCTATAAAAAGTATTCACCCCCCCTTGGAAATTTCCCACTTTATTGCTTTTTAACACTAAATCATGTCCTGGATGTAGCTACATCATGAAGACTAAAGAGCACTCCAAGCAACTCTGTGAAAAGGTTATTAAAAAGCACAAGTCAGGGTATAATAGAAGGTAAATCTGACTAGAGCAGGATGACCTGAACAACTGAGTGACTGAGCAAGAAAGAGACGACTGATGGAGGCCACCAAGACACTCTTCTGAAGGAGTTACCAGGAGACTCGTAAAAACTCATATTAAATCTGGACTAGAGTTCACCAGAAGACATGTGGAGACTTTGAAGACAACTGGAAGAAGGTTCTTTGGTGTGATGAGACCAGAGTGGAGCTTTTTGTCCATCAGACTAGATGCTGTGTTTGGTGGACGTCAAAGTACAGTGGTGGCAGCATCATGATGTGAAGCATGGTGGTGGCAGCATCATGATGCGAAGCACGGCGGTGGCAGCATCATGATGTGAAGCACAGTGGTGGCAGCATCATGACATGAAGCACGGTGGTGGCAGCATCATTAGGTGAAGCACGGTGGTGGCAGCATCATGATGTGAAGCACGGTGGTGGCAGCATCATGACATGAAGCACGGTGGTGGCAGCATCATGATGTGAAGCATGGCGGTGGCAGCATCATGATGTGAAGCATGGTGGTGGCAGCATCATGACATGAAGCACGGTGGTGGCAGCATCATGATGTGAAGCATGGTAGTGGCAGCATCGTGATGTGAAGCATGGTGGTGGCAGCATCATGATGTGAAGCATGGTAGTGGCAGCATCGTGATGTGAAGCATGGTAGTGGCAGCATCGTGATGTGAAGCATGGTAGTGGCAGCATGATGATGTGAAGCATGGTGGTGGCAGCATCATGATGTGAAGCATGGTAGTGGCAGCATCATGATGTGAAGCATGGTAGTGGCAGCATCGTGATGTGAAGCATGGTAGTGGCAGCATCGTGATGTGAAGCATGGTAGTGGCAGCATGATGATGTGAAGCATGGTGGTGGCAGCATCATGATGTGAAGCATGGTAGTGGCAGCATCGTGATGTGAAGCATGGTAGTGGCAGCGTCATGACGTGAAGTATGGTAGTGGCAGCATCATGACGTGAAGCACGGTGGTGGCAGCATCATGATGTGAAGCACGGTGGTGGCAGCATCGTGATGTGAAGCACGGAGATGGCAGCATCATGACGTGAAGCACGGTGGTGGCAGCATCATGACGTGAAGCATGGTGGAGGCAGCATCATAATGTAAAGCACGGTGGTGGCAGCATCATGACGTGAAGCATGGTGGAGGCAGCATCATAATGTAAAGCACGGTGGTGGCAGCATCATGATGTGAAGCACGGTGGTGGCAGCATCGTGATGTGAAGCACGGTGGTGGCAGCATCATGACGTGAAGCACGGCTTCCTCTGTTTTCACATTGACAAGCATTTTGTTTTCTGTTTGTTGGTTTTATGTAAATTCTTGTCACTGTGACTTTTCAAGGAAGGTGAATGCTTTATATGGGCAAGACCCACATTTGGAACATGTAATGTGATGAATATTCAGTGTGCAAATCCATGTTCTTGTATGTTTTTGGAATGTTTTAGTACTTCTGTCACTGTATTTTGTACCTACATGTTTCAGTGTTCGATGTGTCGTCTTGACTCCCTCAAAATGTCGGAGTCCCTCCTTTCTCTTCACGTTTTCTTGGACGATAGAGTTTGCTGTCCGTGTTTTTTCAGTTCCATTTTTCATCGTCCTCATCTAAATCTCACAGCACTTTTGTTTTATTTATATGCATCTGTTTTTTACTCCTTGCTTTCTTCCTGCATCCCCGTCGTGATAAATGGCTCGTGCACTTCTTCTGCGAGCGTCCTTCTGCACGATCATTTCCGCTGAGCTGCAGACGTTCGGCGAAACTTCGCGTCGCTCAAAGTGTCTCGTCTTGAAAAAACACCCGTCTTGTATTTTGATTGAGGAGGAGGAGGAGGAGGAGGAGGAGGAGGAGGTGTGCGACCCCACTCTGATAAACAAACATCAGATGAAATGTGGCGGGTCCAGGAGAGCCGAGATGGGAGATTGCTATGTGATGTTTGAGAGCTCAGAGAAAACAGGCTGTTCTGACCTGCTGCTCCCAGTCCCAGTGGTTGAGCTGAGTCATGCTCCCTCTTGACACATCCATCCATCCATCCATCCATCCATCCATCCATCCATCCATCCATCCATCCATCCATCCCTCCGTCCGTCCGTCCGTCCGTCCGTCCGTCCGTCCATCCATCCATCATCCATCCATCCATCCATCATCCAACCATCCATCCATCATCCATCCATCCATCCATCATCCAACCATCCATCCATCCGTCTGTCGTCTATCCATCTATCATCCATCCATCCATCCGTCTGTCCAACCATCCATCCATCCATCCATCCATCCATCCGTCTGTCGTCTATCCATCCATCATCCATCCGTCCAACCATCCATCCATCCATCCATCCATCCATCCATCCATCCCTCCGTCCGTCCGTCCGTCCGTCCGTCCATCCATCCATCCATCCATCCATCATCCATCCATCCATCCATCCATCCATCCATCCATCCATCCATCTTCATCCTTTGCAGGGTCACCCGGGGCAGCTGAGAGGCAAACTTTAACCTTGACAGTCTATCTTGAACAAACATCCACACCCAGGGGCGATTTACGATCACATATTACCATAAATTACACAATGTGATGCTGTTTCCCAGTGCAGTTCATTAATGAATGCTTTTTATAATGACAGAAGTAAAGCAGGATGACCCAAGAGCACCTGGCTGCAGACCTCCACTGTCCAGACAGGAAGTAACGGGTAAAAAAACAGAGAAGTACATTTAAAGCGTCCAGTCCGGTAGGTGGCGGTGACGCATGTGAAGTTGGTTTGCTAACCGCTAATTAAATCAAACGAAGAAGCAGCCATGTAACGAGTGGTTGTGGCTGTTTCTCAGTATGTGGTACTACTATGATGTGACACAACATTTAGTTTTAAGATTATTTGAGGCAATAAAGTGGTTGTATAAACATCAAATCTGTGGTCAGTTTATCAGATAAATTCTACTTAAAAATTGACTCCAGTGATGTGGGAGATGTGAGTGTCCCCGTTAGACAGCTACTACCAGGCGGTCAGCGCTCACAGCTCCCCGCTGACAGCAGCCTTAGCTCGGATAGACTTTCTGAAATCTGCCGCTGGCTCTGACGGTTCTGTAGCAGGATAGAAGTAGTTTTACGGGAATCTAACGGTCACACTTTTGTTATTTAATGTCCCCAGTCGCCCACTTTGTCATTATATTAGTAATTATTGTGTTGTCTTCATCACCTGTAGCACGTCTTTGTTCTATTCTGATGACTGTAACTGTACATTAAAAAGAACATTTAAGGATTATTCATAAAAACTCACAATGGGGCTCATTCTCAAAATAATAACAAGTTTAATATATAAATTAAAACCATATATACTATAGACAGTGGTCGAGTAGATTTTACCTTGTATTGCTAAAAAATTAATGCATTGGCGTGAAAATTAATTCCACCGGAAGTGCCTACGTGATTTTATTTTGTAATGCATCCCGTGCATTTCCTGTCCTAACGGTGGAGGTCATAGACATTTATACGTAGACGCTGCATTGGCTGTGGAGGGACGTGCCTAAAGCTCCGCCATCTTGGTACAGGGCTAGCAGAGGGGGGAGTGAATGTAAGTCTATGGAGGTAAGAGGTACTCCACAATCTTAAAGTAGAATTATTCACTGAATTTTCGACTGATTTCCAAATGGTTTGGTTTGTTAAAAACGTCACACATGTAGCTTTGACACAGGATGCTTGGATGCTTTTGTTCTATTTATGTCTGCCTGTCCGTCCTCCATGTCTGACGTTTGTAACAAACAATATATGTTGACAACTGATGGATTTATGATCACTTTTATAGTGCAGACATGTCATTCCTCTATAGACGTAATGCACTGTAGGGGCGAGTGGCACTGTACCAAGATGGCTGCCGCGTAGGCACGTCGGCTCCAATCGGCAGCAGCAGTCAACGCGGCGTCTATGTATATATGTCGACGGTGGATTCTCACAGTGGAGGTCTGCAGCCAGGTGCCTCTCAGATGACCTCATCTGCACCAGTTTTCATATTTCTTAATGTTGCTGTGGCTGTTTCCTGGAGCTCCATCCTCTCCCATTTAGTTTATCCGCCTGCAGACGCTTTACATGTTATCAGCAGCTGATAAGACTTTAATTCATTTTATCAGGACAAACCCCTTGAGATATATTAGCATGTCTCAAATCATACAGTCGCAAGAGCAAACAGGAAACAAAAGCGAGATGAAACACAACATGCAGCACGACTGTAGAGCAGCAAGCAACGAGACAAGCTGAGCAGCAGAACTGAAAGGCACTTATAACCGCAGGGTAGAATCCCACCCTGAAACGAGTGAATGAAACAAAGACAGAGAACAAACACGCACATAAAAAAACAGGTAAATTATTACAAACAGAAGGATTACGACACATAAAAGCTTTTTCATCCTCAGAGAAAAGGAAAAACAATAATGAGGAGCTGAGAGTCCGACTGAGAAACCTCAATTACACGGGACAACAGATCCTTTCAGCAGCATGGATTATTAAAGTAATGCATCTTAAAAATAGCTGAAACCACTGAAGTAGCTCTGTATTATCTTTTATAATAATGAAGTAAACATCTGTGTTGATTAACCCTTCACGAATATACTATAAGATACATAAATGTGCACAAGAGACAAAGAATAAACATAAAATAAAACTAAATAAATACACATTATGAATTTACTTTGGACACACAGCTTTCATTTACCCAATATATGATCTATTAAAATCATACACCGAAAAAAATAAGAATAAAAATCTGAAAAAAAAAATATATCAGCAAAGTTGTCAAAAATATATGTGTTAAAAAATAAATAAATGTGGACAATTTGGATCAGTTCCTTTGTGCAACCTTTTTTCTTGTCATTTTTTATACATATAAAACTTTTATTTAATTAATTGTAAATATCTGTGAAATAACTTTGTATTTTTTGTGACTGAAATACAAATTAAAAAGTAGAATTTTACAGTCAAGTGTTGTAAAAGAAACAATTAGCGTAGACGTAGGAGTTACTTGCAGTTTACACATGTAAATTAATACTTTTATTATTTAATTATTGTTTTTCTGTGGTTTGACTACATATTAACTTTAATTCAAAGCAGGAAAAATCTGTCAAATAAAATTTAAAATGTATGTTTACAATTTTTCAAGCTCAAATATGCTTTTAAAATTTAAATAACAGCAAATATGTGTAAAATAATGACATTTTTGGCTGATTTAATTACAGTTTTATGTAATATAATGCACATTTTTGATGTGGATCATTTCCACCCTTTTCTTTCTTTTACATATATAACAATTAAAAACTTATTTACCATTTTTCAGTCCTTAATAAACATAATTTTTCTTTCAAATCATGGCTGTAAAATAATTTTATATTTTTTTGACTGAAATATGATTTAAAAAGTAGAATTTTAGGACATTAAAAATCATTACTTTTTAAAATGCTACTTTTAGACTGCTTTTTTTTGCAGATAACATGTAAATTAATACTTTTTAATGTGATTTCACTAGTTATTATCTTTAAGTTCTTTTAAATGGAAAAATCTGTAAAATAACAGGTTAAAATTTTAAATTTTTCAGTCTTTAAAATGCAAACAACTGTTGTCATATAGTGATTTTGTTTTTTTATTGTGCTTATTTAAATGAAATTAAAAAAAGAAGAACTGTAATTATGCGGTCAAACGTTTTAAAAGAAGGAAATATTTTTTTAAAATACTGAATTTTATTATTATTATTATTTACAGTTTAGGCACTGTTTATTCTTTAGGACTAAAATATGAATTAATCCTTTTTTCTGTGATTTCAGTCGTTATTACCTGCAAAACTGTGAAAATCTGTAAAATAACAGTTAAAATTGTTTGAAAATGTTTATTATTATTATTATTATTAACATTTTTATTATCATTATTATTATAAATTAGTTTTTTTAATGATTAATATACATATTTTTTCTTTTCAATAACTTATAATAATAAAAATCTGCGAAATACTAACATTTTTAGCTGATTTAAATACAACTATAAGTTAAGCAATTTAATGGTTAAACATTGTAGAAGAAGGAATTACCATTAAAAAACAGTTTAATGTGGATATTACTCACTGTTTGGGCCTGTTGTTGTTGTTGTTGTTGTTGTTTGCTTGTTTTCTGCTGTTAACATGTACATTTTTCTCTGCCATTGTACCAGTTATGTTCTGTAATCTGACTGTAAAATAACCGCACACTGTTCAAACATGCATTTTTTGTGTAGTTGTTCAGCAGCTGCTCACCTGTGGTTAAACACTGCTTGTATTGCAGGTACAGGGTGTTCCTGCTGCTGCCTTCGCTGCCTCCTATAGAACCAGTCGGGCCTGAGCTCTGCAGCAGCAGCGAGCAGAGAAGCTGCCTCCGGCTCAAACTGTCATTTTCTGCTGCTGCCTGAACGGATGACGGCTGAACGTCCTTCAGTCCTGACACCCTGAAGACACATGCAGAAATCACAGAGTGCGGTTCGACACGAGCCTCCAGTTTGAGAAAGAATTCACTGAGCTGCCTCCTCCTCACTCGAACATCTCACCTTCATCATGGTGGTAGAAGCTTTCCTCTCTCTGTCAGGCCTCCAGGTGACTCCCCTGCGTATCCAGACAGCCTGGACAGACTCCTGACAGACTCCTGACTGATGGAACATAAGCATCAGTCTGTCGCTCTGTAAGACTCCATCCTGCCTCGGCTCAGTCTGAACTATCTGACTCTGTCCCTGAACAAACTGAAGCTCTTTTCCAGGCT
The DNA here is from genome assembly GCA_024666655.1 of Dascyllus trimaculatus. NCBI lineage: Eukaryota > Metazoa > Chordata > Actinopteri > Pomacentridae > Dascyllus > Dascyllus trimaculatus. The sequence continues at coordinate 51,266 of JAMOIN010001784.1, forward strand.
GAGTGTTTTCAGATTAAAGAGGCGCTCATGCACAAAGATGTTTAAACAGCTGTAATGTAGCCGGTGTCCGGTTCAGAGATCGCCTGCCTGACTGCACTTTAAAAGAGTATTTTCCTTAAAGTTTGGTGACACTCGGACTGGAATTGTTCAGGTAACTACACTGTAAAAAACTACCAACAAGTAACCGTTGAAATATTTAGAGAAATGCACTGTTATGTTGTAGACTTCCCTTGTTTTGCTAAATTACAGCTAACTAGTCATAAGTTTATGCTGGTATCAATCAGTTAAAAGCTCCTATGACTGGTCCCAATCTTAGGATGAGGCTTCGGACATCCATAAAATCATGCTTTCTGGTTCCTTCCTAGATTCTTTATAGGTCTTCTGGAAATTACAAAATCTGCTGGATCAAAAATATACATAAAGCAACTTGAATTATCAGTTTTGTTCATGCAGAAAGTTGTGTTAATCAGATTTTCTTAGTTTCATGGCCTCTTACCTTCTAATGAGTGATTACGATCGACTACAGCTGATGACTCCTCCAACCCAATTTATATAGAACCCATTTGATCCACTCACTAGACTCAGTAGTAAAGTCTGAGGAGCTCAGCAAAGATCTGAAGAAGCAAATCGTTGACTTGAACAAGTCAGAAAGTCACTTGGAGCCGTTTCAAAGCAGCTTCAGATCCTAGAATCATCTGTTTGTCGTATAAAGTTCATGGTCCAGGTGTGTTGCTGCCACCATCAGGAAGGAAACACAAACTACCACCTGCTGCTGAGAGACACCTGGTCAGGATGGTCCAGAGACAACCAGGAACCAGCAGAAAGCAGGTCTGGATGAACCAGGAGCTGCTGGAACACAGCTGTCAGTGTCCACAGGGTTGGACATCAACATGAGCTGAGAGGCTCCATGAAGAAGGAAGTTCTTCCTCTAGAAGCAGAACCTTGAAGCTCCACTGATCACATGGACAAAGAAAAGGCCTTCTGGAGGAAAGTTCTGAGGTCAGATGGAACAAAGACTGAGGAGAGAAGGTGAGGCCTTCAACCCCAAGAACACCAGACCTACCATCAAGCATGGAGGTGGCAGCATCATGCTCTGCAGGTTTACACAAAGTCAATGGAACAATGAAGGAGGAGGATTAGAACCTAAAACCATCAGCAGAAGGTTGATCTGGGACACAGCTGGATGTTCCAACCAGACAATGAGCCCAAACACATCAAAGTGAAATGGTTCAATCAGGCTGGAATGAAGGTTTTAGACTGGTCCCCCCAAAGTCCTGACTTAGACCATCAAGAACCTGTGGACTGATGGAGAAACAAGTCAACGAGTCAAAGATAAACCAGAAGCTTGTAGATGGAAACCAAAAGAACCCAACTGAGGTGAAAACAGCCAAGAGACATGAAGCTAATATTAGCATTTCTGTATGTGTATTTTTGACCCAGCAGACTTTGTTTATATTCCCAGAAAACCTTTAATAATACCATGAGAGAACCTAAATTTATGATTGTTTTTTGTTGACAAAGATGCGAGGGCTTCAGTCATTCCATCATGGAAAATAAGAGCTACAGGAGTCGTTGGAAACTTTCATGATGTGCATGGTCTTTACAGGTGGATGTAAACCCTTGTTGTCTGTTTGTAGATCATAGTTTCTGAGTTGAGACTTACTAGGTTCTGGTTAGCTGCTCTGTTCTCTCTGTTTTAGTGAGTTTGCAGCAACTTCAGGGCACATATTTGCCAGTTGTACTTAGTGTTGATGGGATAGACTTTAACAATCAAGGAATAGATGAGGTGTTCAGTCTCCTTTGGTCCTCACAGCGAACCTGTAATCAGCACAGTCAATTCTGTAGCGTCTTTATCACTGTTACTTATCTGGAAACATATATTGTTTCCTTGCACTCAATCTTCCCTACATTGAAAGGCCTAATTTCCATTTATATTGCTACTTAACGCTCACGGTCGTCCATGCTGAGGTCAACGGGGAGCGGACATGTTGGACGGGGACGAGTCCTGGCGGTGGCGACTGAACGTCAGCGAGTCGAGGACCTGAGAGTTTAAAGGCAGCAGAAGTGACGCGAGAGTTCATGTGTAACGTTTATTGACGCCGTTCCAACGACTCTGGGATCAGCAGCTGAATTTTTAACGTGCACGTTGTTGCACCGAGGTGGGAATTATTCATAGCAGCCTCCCACTCTGTTGGAGGGTGAAACAAACAGTCCCAAACATACTGGGATGTGATTCGGTCTTGTAACCCATTAAAAAAACAGAAGCTAACACCATTAGCGCTGCCATGTCACTTCAGTGCCCCTGCAGAAACAAGTATTGTACTCAATGGAAAATGGATAGTTCACCCAAAGCAAGCTAGAAAATTATTGCAGATCTCAAATATTCATCAAAACTTGTATTTTTTAGTGAGTAGGTTGGTCCTCTGAGATTGCTGTTCCCAGTCGTGATGGTGATTTTGAGAACAGTAGCGTGCTGGTAGGTTAGGAGGAGGAGAAATCTGCATGAAACGTCCAGTGGAAACGGCAAGACTAGAAGTTTAATGAGGTATTCTATGCTGACTCACCTGGGGCCTCCCAGTTCATGTCATGGATTTCCTTGGAAAGAAAGATCATGCAAAAGCTTCTACCTAAACCATAGAATCCTACAAAATCACTCAGCACTATTCCAAAGGCAACTGGACTCAGTAGAACGTCTGTGAAGATGCTTCGCCTCTCATCCTAGTGGCTTCATCAGTTCATGCATGTCAAGACTAGACTGGGCTAGCTGGTGGGAAACACCTCTGTGGAGGTGTTGCAAAGGGTGTTTCCCACCAGCAAGTCAGACTAGACCGGGCTCGTCTGACTTGCTGGTGGGAAACTCAGGTATTTAACCTCTGTGGAGGTGTTTCAAAGACCAGTGGTGACTAATGGTCTTTAGTGGTCCAAAGGTGTGACTCAGATGGTCTCCATGATGGAACGACTGTCGCTGGGGTCGTCAGAGTCGTTAGGAGTCACATGAAGTCAATCGAGAGCAGCACTTGTTAAAGTTGTTTGAGTCACACTGGGACATTTGCCAACAACTATGGTTCTCAGAGGTCAAGTTGTTGAGTCTCCTGGGTGGAGATGAAAGGGTGGCATTGTAGTAGTACTAGAACCACGTTCACTGTGGAACGTGGTTCTAGTACGCAGACCTGCCAACTCTGGTGTCAAAAACTCAAAACCCTTTCCAATAGCACAGTGTTTCAACTTTGGGTAGATAAAAATAAAAGCAGAAAAGCCCTCAGAGAGCACAGACCTCCACCAAGCAGCTTCAGTCCACCCCCAACACAATCTCCCAATGACAAAGTATCCTTAAATATAAAAAAATCCTGGATCCATCCAACCGTACGTATGTCGCTCAGGAAGGAAAGAGAACTCCGTCACTGTCGCTGTCTGTCTGTGGCCAGAGGGGGGTTACCCCAAAAACAAGAGTGCCCTCTGGTGGCTTTTAGAGTAAACCGCATTTAATTGTCCACCTGGTTACACTTACATTAAAAACAAAGCCTGGATCCAGACGGTGATCCGGATCAGTCCCAGAATGTCATCATTTGTTCCTTGTCCCATTTCACAAATTTCCTGAAAATGTCATCCAAATCCGTCCATGAGTTTTCAAGTTATTTTGAACACAGATAAACAAACAAACAAACCAACCAACGCTCTTCTTTCTGAACTGTTTTCCTCATTTCACGCCTCTAATTTTCAAACTAGCCTCCTCATTCTTGTTCACGGCTGCAGATTTTACAGTTTTTACCTCTTTTTATTTCTATTTGAATAAAAAAACTGAGCACCACAGTTAGAATTTGGCTGCATTTTTACAGCGATCACAGTGTAAAACTCCCTCTACTGAACAGGGGGCGTCCTGAACGGTGCTGTTGGCGACCTTCAGCAGAACTAATGCAACATTTAATTTAATAATATTCCACTTGCTGTGATCTTAAAGGTCAAAGTGTTCTATAAAACACATCCTTCTTGCAAATACTGACTCCAGCATTCAGAAACATCGCAGCATTGAAACTTTAAATGCTTCTGCAAACGCTGACATCAGTTTTGCACACATGAATGTAAAAGTAAGAGTTAACAGATCAGGTATCAATGTTTACTGCTGTTTGCTTTGTGTCTTGGGTTGAGCTGAAAGATGGCAGAGCGTGAGTATTCCTCAGCTTTGAGATGAAACCAGACGACCACGCTCTGATTTATCGGGACCTTGACGGGGGATTTGGCGGCGTCGGAAAACAAATCAGCTGCTATTGTGCGAAGCGTAAATCTGTGTGATGGCGAGCTCCGAGTCACCTGCTGTGTCATCTCAGCCTCGGCATCACTCCACGATGACACACAATCAGACCGGAGGAGCTGCTGCCTTTATATTTTCTGTATTTATGCTGTTGTTTTGGTTCTGAACACCGATCCATCCTCCGCTCAGCTCCTCCTTAGTTACTTCCAGGACTGCAGGGTTTCCATCCCCTCCAGCTGCAGCAGGAGCTCACAGTGTCGGGTGTCACCCTCTGAGCGGGACCGGCGGCTGGAGGAACAGCCGGTTCCTGGGAGACCGGAGTGGAGGCAGATTGGAATTGATTTCAGTCCGAGGTGACACTTCCACACCGGCTGGAGTGTTGAGATGCAGCTGCTGTGTCACGCAGGTCGAAGCTCCATCAGCACAGAGCTGCTTTACCACAGTGCAGCAAACACAGGCGTGGACTCGCTCTGGTTTGTAGGGATGGATGCAAGAAAAACAAGATGTAAGGAAATGAAACACTGCACCGATGTGTCCTCAAACAAAAAATAACAAGGTTTTAAATAAGTGTAAATGTCAGATTTAAATGCACAAAATGACAAAGGTGAGTTGTTAATGAAGAATCTACTTAATGTCTATGAAAAATCAACTTAAAGACGTGTTTATGCCACCAATCATTAAGTTAATGGTGAATAAAACATCTTAAGTAGTTCATGTAGGTGCTTAACGTTGGATATTCTCAAGAAAACAACAATAAAAACTAATAAATAGGTTACAGGAAATAAAATCCTGCACCGATTGGTCTATAAATAGAAAATTAACAAGATTTTAATGAGCAAAATGTTGGATTTAACTGCATTTCAAACAACAAAAAGGTTAATTTTTTAAATATTTGTCAATTTAAAACTTGTCTTCATAATTAAGGTACTAAAATTCATTTTAATTAATAAGAAACAAATTAATTTCTATTAAAAATCAACTTAAATACATGGGATTATGCCACCAATTATAAAATACCTTTAGTAGTTCATGTAGGTGCCTAAAGTTGGATATTCTCCAGAAAACAACAATAGAAACTAAAAAATAGGTTACAGGAAATAAAATACTGCACTGATTCGTCTGCAAATAGAAAATTAACAAGGTTTTAATGAGCAAAATGAGCAAAACCCTAAAACTACTGAAGAAAATCTGATTGGAACAAGTTAATTTTTAAATGTTTGTCAACTTCAAAAACTTGTCTTCATAATTAAGGCGCTAAAATTCCTTCTAAACGATGTGAAACAAGTTAATTTCTATTAAAAATCGACTTAAAGACGTGTTTATGGCACCAGTTATTAGGTCAATAACTTTAACTGAAGAAGAGAAGCTGATTCCTCCAACTCAGTCTGGTTTATTGGTTGAATGTCACATAATGATTGTCTATAATGTGTAAATTTAAATTTGTGTTATTTGTGTTAGAGATTTAATAATCTTGTGTTTGACATGCAGAACTGCATTTCAAAATAAAAGCGGGTAATCGCTAACATTCAATTTCGTTGTTGAATTAATTCATTTCTTTGAAGCTGCTGTAAGAAAAACTTAAAGTCTAATTGGAGAAAGTTCATTTTTAAATGTTTCTCAACGGTAAAACTTCATAATTATAGTCCTAAAATTCATTTTAAATAATGAGAAACAGCTTAATGTCGATTGAAATCCAGTTAAAGACTTGTGTTTATGCCACTAATCATTAAGTTAGTGGTAAATTAAATACCTTTAGTAGTTTGTGTAAAGTTGGATACTCTCAAGAAAATAATAAATAAAGATGACAGGAAATAAAATAGTGCATTGATTTGTCCATAAATAGAAAATTAACAAGGTTTTAATGAGCAAAATGATGGATTTAACTACACAACTGCATTTCATTCATCGCTAACGTTTCATTTTGTTGTTGAATTGTTGAATGTGAAACAGCTTCATGTCTATGAAAAATCAACTTAAAGAAGTGTTTATGCCACCAGTTATTAGGTTAATCGTAATTATTAGAAGCTAATTCCCCTAAATCAGTCTGGTTTGTTGGTTTCATTAGAAATCGTCTGAACTCAAAAAGACTGATTAAGTAGATTCATGTGAGAATTTCTTAATTTTCTTTGTCTTTTTTGATAGAAAACTGAATAAATTTGTTTTTTCTAATGACAAAGCTGACTAAACAAGTCGTCTAATCAGACCATCTTGAGATTCTCGTCATTGCTTTGTGTGTTTTATCGGCATTTTATCCACCAAATGATCAGCAGATTAACTGTGAAGGTAAGAGCTGGCTGCAGCCGGAGCGTCTCCTCATCCACATATCGATCAGAGTTTTCCGTCTACTCCTCTGAAACCAAGCCGCCTCCTCTGCTGTTAAACTTTAATGTTTGCTGGCGCGGGTTTGGAAAAGCACAAGAAGCTGGACCACGGCGTCGGACTCGAGGAGAAAAAGGCGGTTTCAGCTCGGCACGTGTTCGTTTTCTGTGGCTGGTTGAGGATTTTGTCGGTAAAAACGAGGTCTGCAGGGGATTCTGTGATAAAAGACGGAGCATCAATCAAGCCTGAATTTAAAAGAGCTCTAAGATATGGCTCTTCTGTTATTTTCTCTTTGTTCAGAAATGATCCGTCCTCAGCTGCACCCGGTGCTTTGTTCAGAATGCAAACATGAAACGTTCAGAACAGGGAGCCACGTTCTGGTGTGGGAGTGGGTTCCCTCGGTGGAGTTGAGCTTAAAAACAACTAAGAGGCAGTGTTTTCTTTTAAGTTAGCCACATTTTAAACCATCTGTCGGGAAGCTGCGCGTCCTTTCTCGCGCTAATTTGGATTCATTTTGCACAAAAGCAGAAGGCTGGATGTGCCAACAGCTAACCGATAGCTTCAAGACAGCTGGAGCTTCTTCGTTCCACGCCAACTCACCGAGGGCCTCCCAGTCGATGGATTTTCTCGATATAAATCAGGTAAAATCTTTGACCTAAACCATGGAACCTTGCAGAACCCCACAGCTCTGCTCCAAGTACTTCCTGAGTGATGGATTTTTGAAAATCTTTGCTTTTCCTTAATTCACATCTCCACTAATGTTCACTCAGTTCCAACCAAACCTTATGCTGTGGGTAGAAACAACTGTACGGAGCCCCTAAAGGGACATGGACAGGAAAAAATAAAATGTAAGTTTCTCCTGCGCACGAGATAATTCCCTGTTTGTTCACACTGCAGTTCATCTCAGCGTGCTTGTCTGAAAATGATAATACAGGAAAGATATTCACAGATTCTGACTTCCGGCATCAATATCTCATCAGCAACACGTTGTCAGAACATAATCGATGCCTCTTTCCATCGTTGTCAGGTAGACAATGTGCTACAAGCCCAGCTTTATCAACAGTAGCTGTCTTTCAGGCTGCAGAAATAACACTGGTGTCTATGAGCAGCCGGCTGGGCAATGAGTGTCCAGGGACCGTCTGCAAATTGCAAAACCGCTGCAACAGCATAGAGAAACACCACATAGATATTCAATAACGTCACCCTGATACACTGTAGTGTCACCAGAATCACTGCAGCCATCGACTAGCTCCTGTTGATCAGACCACAACACTTGGTTTGAGATACATGTAGATATAAAAATCACACCGTCTGCTAAATTGCAATTTGCAGACGCTCCCTGCAGCCTGAAAGACAGCTGCTGTTGATAAAGCTGGGCTTGTAGCACATTGTCTACCTTACAGGGTGGCTGTGGTTCAGGTGGTAGAGCGGGTTGTCTGCTGATCGCAAGGTTGGTGGTTCGATCCCCGGCCCCTCCACATGCCGAAGTGTCCTTGGGCAAGAAACTGAACCCCAAGTTGCTCCCAGTGGCACATTAGCGCCTTGCATGACAGGTGAATGAGAAACACATTGTAAAGTGCTTTGGATGCCACTAAGGTAGAAAAAAGTGCCATATAAGTTCAGACCATTTACCATTTATTGCAACAATACTAAAGCAGCTTTTACTCCGAGTTGTTATGCAGCTGTCACAATATCTTGGTATGTAAGTAAAGGTCCTGACAATATAATAAAACGCAGTTGTGTGCTGATATAAAATATGTCTCAGCAGGAGACTTGCTGAAGATATTGTCCATGAAAAACACGGTTTGGCTGCTCTGGTCGTCCTTTCCGAGGCAGAGCGGTCGACGGGACTTTGTTGTTGGATTGTTTGTAGGATTCCGTCGGCCGTCTCTTAATGTTTGAGTGTAATTTGACAGAATGGTGGTGCTCTGGTCTAAAAATACCCAGCTTTTCAGTGTGAATGTGAGGCAGCTTGAACAGGGACAAACTGAGAGCCTCGCTGCAGTTTTTCCTTCTCATTGTGTGTCAGTGTGAGGATCATGGCCACCAGTCTTACACACAGCAAGCTAGCATCAGTTTGGTTGGCCGTGCAGAGGCTTCCCTCTCCAGCGGGGCCCTTTCCTGGCTAAATTTCTAATATTTCATGTGTGGCTGTAAACCTTCACAAGACTATAGAGCTCAGTAAGACGTCCTGCAACCCAAACTACATCAGACTGTTTCATTTTTACTGTTTCTGCATACAAAGACTGGACTTGTTGAGGTCACTGCCTTGATTAAAATGGAACAAACTCGCAACAAAGTGCACAAAAACTCATCAAGCAACTATATATTGGGCCAACAGAGTGCAGAAAAACATCTAAATGACGTAAAATAAAGCAAAACATGAAGCTGTTGGGGCTGAAATAGTGTCACTGATACCCCTTTTCCACCAAGAAGAACCAGGTCCTAGTTCTGGTGCTTAGTTGGTTCAGATCTGGTTCCTCCTAAGAACCTGTTTGCTTTTCCATTGGTCAAGTTGGAGCCATTGGGTCACTGTAAAACCACTACGCTAGCATCCATTACATAGCAGTTAAACAAAAGCAGTAAGTTAATGACAATATCTATGTTTATCTGTATAGATCAGGGGTGGCCAACCCTGGTCCTCGAGAGCCCCTTTCTAGCATTATCAAGCTCTGCAGAAGCCTGACAACGATCCTGATCATTTGAATCAGGTGTGTTGGAACAGGGAAACATCTAAAACAAGCTGGATAGTGGCTCTCGAACCAGGGTTGGCTACCCCTGCTGTAGATGATCTTAAGGCTGATTGTGAGGCGGAGGTCCTCCTGTTGCCTGGTGGGACACAACTGTAGCGGATTTCAGGTCAACAGTTTGTGCTAAACTTCCGTGTGTCCCGGGAGTCATTCCAATACATGTGTGATGGGACCAGGGACGTCCTGGAGAACAAGGACACTAATTAGCGCTTGTGTGTCCCTTTCCACCGTTGATGGTTGGTCACCATAACCCCGCCCCCAGCCCCTGACGTACTCGGTGCTTAGCTCTGGACCAGCAAAGAGTTGGTGCTTGCTGAGCTCCAGTTTTCAGAACCTGGAGTCGGTGCTTAGGTGGTGGAAACACAAAGAAGTGGTGCTAAGTCAGGCTCTGGATCAGAACTAGACCTGGACCTGTGGAGAAGGGGTAAGAGTCAGACCCTTCTGTCCCAGCGCTGTGCAGAATGGTCTGACTGCATCTCATCATCATTCGGCTATGGAGAGAAAAGAATCACTGACTAGTTTGTATTTATTTAAGCAGATCACCTTCATCTCAAGCAGAGCTAAGGCCAGCAACTGTGTCCCCTTAAAATACTGACAGGGAAACTGTTTTGGTGGAACATCAGTCTGACTCATCGCCTGTAGATTGCAGGTAAACCTTCCATTAATGGCACATTTAGTTTGTTTTCCCATTTATATAATAGTTCTTTAATAATCCAAACCTCCAGGCAGCAACCTGCCAAACTGAAAATGTCAACTTTTGCAGAGGATCATGCAATAAGGAAGTCCTGCAGTGAATTATCCAGTTTAATGACAGCTCTCGCAACTTTTCCACCCAAACATTTCGAGGATCATCATTGCTGAATCTTTGGCTGAGCTCTGCCCAACATGACTGTTATTGGGTTAAAGAAACACTTGTTTTTCCACCTATTACACAATGATAATGAATTGCAGCCACTAATTGGTTGCACTATGCCAGACTAGTTAACATTTGCACACAAGGAAGGCGAGCTTTGCCATAAATTGCAATTCACAGGAGAAAAAGCAGGGAGGCTGTGGTTTGTGGCATGACCCAAACCTTTGGCAAATCTGGAAACTGTCAGCGAGTAGGTTTCTGCTTCGAGGCTCGTTGGGAAGCATAAGTTTCCTATCTGACCACCTGCAGAGCTTTAGTGTAGAGAGGTGGACCACACTGCATTTTGTTTTTCTGTTTATTTAGTTTTACAAGCCCTGTGGATACACAAAATATTGTAGTTCTTAAAGTAGAGTTTGCTGTCTGATTAAAACAGCAGTATTAAAAAAACATTAAGAGTTTCTCCAGATCCGACCCTACCCAATGTGGTGCTATAGATGAGATTTTATATGGCGCCCCCCCTCCATCGGCGATTTACATGCAAGAAATCGAATAGCATTAATGGGGCATTGCTTTACATTTGAATCAATGTGAGCTTTTCCATTCTTTAACTTTAAGATTTAATAGTAATAACTAGTTTTAATATAATTGTATTGAAGGTGAATTTTTTCCTGATTTTGTGGCGCCCCCTGGAGGCCACGGCGCCCTTAGCATTTGCCTATATGGCCTAATGAGCCAGCCGGCTCTGAGTTTCTTCCTTGCAGATGGCATCTTGTCCTGGAGGTTAAAGAGGAAACAGGTGGCATCTCAAATACGATTGGATAATAGGTGTGTCCTGATTGTCCAGTTCAAACTGGAAAGACACGCCTCCTTCCCCTATATACACCGATCAGCCCCAACATCATGACCACTGCCAGCTGAAGTGAATAACATTGATCATATTGGTACTATGAGGTGTTCTGATGGAAAACCTTGATCAGACTTAGACACCCAAATAAACATCGTCCCTCAACAAACACACTCCCTCATGCTGATGGAAATCCCAAATGTCACTGGATGAAAATGCACCCCACCACATGGAAACAACATCAACCAATCAGGAACATGTTGAGGAACATGACAATGGTCCAACATGTTGATTTGACCTCCAGACTTCCTACACCCCATTCTGATCAAGCATCAACAGGATGCAGTGGAACAAGTTGGATTGCCAGAGGCCCCACTGCACAAGCCAGAGCACCCAAAGGATCCAGTGGTTCTAGACCCCATAGGACACCCTGAGAGGTCCTCTGGTCCATGATTCCCAATGGTTCAGAGCATTTCTGACCACATAAGGGGGACAACACAGTATCAGGCAGGTGGTCATGATGTTGTGTCTGATCGGTGTGTATATGTGAGTGTACTGGGAGAGAAGAGAGGGATGATTTGTTGTGCTGCTCTGCTAACTGTTGGATGCAATTTGTGAAAAGTTTTTTGCTATTTTTGTTGGGGATTTGGTTTAAAACTGCAAATAAACAGCTTCCTATTTTCCAGCACAGTTGTTTTCAGCATGACGTTTGTCCTCCATCCTCTCTGCAACAAACAGGCCAAAACTCTACATAAAGTCCAGATCAAAATCTCTATTTTAAAGAATATTGATTTGTTCTTTTACAATGCATGACCGTAGTTTTACACTGTTTACATTTAATTTAATGCTACGATTAAAAGTGTGATTAGCATTGGTTTGAGATCAGGAACTCTGAGATGTATGAGGCTGATTTATTGTGGAGGGCGGCGGCTTTAAAAGAACAAACATTGCTACAGACTAGTTCAGATGTAATGAATTCAGTTTCATGCTGTATCTCTTCCTGTAATTCCTCATTTTCTTGGTCAGCAGTTATCACTGAGCTCATGTTAATAACCACTTAAGTCTCTGCAGCAGTGCTGGAGTCTTTATCTTTGAGCAGAGGAACATAATTCCTGCTGTCACACCCACATACAGAACAGTGCAGGCAGAGCATTCATAAACTGCAATCTGGTTTTAATTCAAATCCATATTTGTACCTTGACAGCTACCTGCTGCTCTTTAAGCTGCATATTATTTTAGATGCAGCACAGCACAGACTGACTATAGATTGGTTTAGGCTGACTACAGACCAGTATAGACTGACTATAGACCAGTAGAGATCAGTACAGACTGACTATAGATTGGTTTAGACTGACTATAGACCAGTAGAGATCAGTACAGACTAACTATAGACCAGTACAGACTGACTATAGATCAGTAAAGATTGACTATAGATCAGTATAGACTGACTATGGACCAGTATAGATCAGTATGGACCGACTATAGATCAGAGTACACTGACTATACACCAATATAGACCACTTTAGACCAGCAGAGTCTGAGTATAGATCAGTATAGACTAACTATACACCAATATAGACCACTTTAGACCAGCAGAGTCTGAGTATAGATCAGTATAGACTGGCTATAGACCACTATAGACTGACTATAGATCAGTATACACCAGTATAGACTGACTATAGACCAGTATAGACTGACTATAGACCAGTACAAACTAAATATAGACCAATACTGATCAGTATAGACCGACTATAGATCAGAGTAGACTTACTATAGACCAGTATAGACCACTGTAGACCAGCATAGTCTGAGTATAAACCAGTACAGACTGACTATAGACCAGTAGAGACTGACTATAGACCAGTATAAACCAGTATGAACCAGTATAGACTGACTATAGACCAGTATAGACTGACTATAGACCACTATAGACCAGTATAGACTGACTGTACACCAGTATAGACCACTATAGACCAGCATATTCCAATATAGCCCAGCATAGACAGACTAAATATAGACCAGTATATAGACCAGTATAGACCAGTTTAGACTGATTATAGACCCATATAGATTGACAGTGTAGACCTGTATAGACCAGTATAAACCAGTATAAACTAGTATAGACCAGCATAGACTGGGTATAGACCAGTATAGACTGCCTATAGACCAGTATAAACCAGTATTAACCAGTACAGATTGATTGTAAACCAGTACAGCCTGACTATAGACCAGTATAAACCAGTATAAACCAGTACAGACCAGTATAGCCTGACTAAGGACCAGTATAGACAGTATAGACCAGTATAAACCAGTATAGACCTGCACAACGACTACATATCCATAGGTCAGGTTGAACACTGTAATAAACTTCATTTGGCTCTAACTAAACTGTCTGACTATAGACCCCTAAAATTCAAGAACGGTATAGACCAATATAGACTAGTATAAACCAGTATAAACCAGTATAAACCAGTATAACCAGTATAGACCTGCTGGACGGCTGCATATCCATCGGTCAGGTTGGACACTGTAATAAACTTCATTGGCTCTAATTAAAGCGTCCTCGGTTCCTCCTGTGGGGACCAGAACAGACAGAGCGGCTCTAATTGAGTCGAAGTCTTCGGCTGTAAATGTTTAAGTCGAACGGCTGCAGAGTTTCTGAGGCGTCCGGAGCTGAAGCCTCGACATCCGCTGGGGCTGCAGCCAAAGGTGAAGCACCTCATTAAGTCATCGACTCCATCACCTCCTGTGGGTGACATCATGCTGCTGGAGCTCCAGAGTCCAGCCGACCTCGGACCGAGCTGAGAGGCGACTCTGAGCCTTCCTCTGTGTTTGTGGTTGGAGCCGTCTCGAGTCTCCAGGTAGCTGCAGTCGTCTCTGCATCCCCCCCCCCCCCCTGCAGACGGATGAGACCTTCTCCTGGGCCTCAGAGCCTCTTAACTAAAATTAGACAAAGGAGACGAGGCCGGTGTAAAAATAGACGGCTCTTTTTTTAATCCGGGCGCTGCTATTTCGGTCTCATTCCTCCAGACCACTTCTGACAAGTCATTATTCGGAGCCATTACTTCTCCCTGTTTTGGCAGCTGAGTCGCCGGCGTCGCTATTCAAAGCCTCGCCCAGGATTCATCTTCTCCCAGCGCAGCGCTCTGAACATTCCTCACGTCCTTTTCCACACATTTCCTCCAGAGACATGCAGGGATCTCACCAACGCTGGCTTCACTCTAGGTTGGAGTTGATCTGTTGTTTTTAAAGAATTTACTGATTTTCTTTTACTGAAAGCCTTTAAAAGTATTAATTTACATGTTAACTATCAAAACCTGCCCCAAACTGTGAATAATGTCCATAATTAATTACCGTAATTTCCGGACTATTGAGCGCACCTGAATATAAGCCACACCCACTAAATTTAAAATGAAAAAAAAAACATAAGCCGCAGGTGTCCATGTTGTAATAAGAGATATTTACACAGATTTTTTAAAAAACTTTTTATTAAATAAATGCTTTTTTTCCAAACAGTGCAGTAACACAGCAGTAATGTGGCTGATTAAAAGTCACTTATCGCTGTCGTAACCTTCCTCCTGCTCACTAAAACCCCTGAAGTCGTCTTCTTCGGTGTCGGAATAGAACAGCCTCAGAATTTCTTCGTCGCGCACTGTTTCAGTCTCTCTTTCGTTGTCGCTCTCACCGTCACTTCTATCTTACCTCCTGTTACGACTCTCGCTCTCTGAGTGCTTTTCTAGTTTCTATGCTAACAGCCCCAAACTGTCAATAATCTATTAACAAACCTTTAATTTCTGTTTTATTATTGATCTTTCTCAACCTTTTACAGCTATTTTGTGGTAACTTTATGCTGTTCTGTGCTAAAAGAGTTTCCTCTGGGGTGGATAAAGTTCTATTTTATTTTCTTTTTCTTCTGTTTTAATACAAACACTCAGATATTTGCTGTATTTTTCCATTCTTCCTTTGTGATCATCGTTAAGCTTCCATTACATTTCTTGTCATTTAAAGGTGTTTTCTGGAGTTTAGGTGCTTCTCTTATGTCTTTCATTAAAGCGCATGAAGTAAATGAAGATGAACAGCCGTATGTTGTACTTCAGGTACATTCGGTAACAGTTCTTAATGAACTGCGGTGACTCTAACTCCTCTTCTTATCGTTCATCTCGTCCTCCTAACGTTGCCACGGAGCCCCAGCAGCTCTGAAGACGCTTCATCGAGGCTCCGACTCGACGTCTGGAAGGGATTGATTCGGTTTTGTGAACCAGAAAGTCTTCAGAGATGGTTTTTACACCAGAGACGAGGCTTCGCCATTGATCCACACCCAGGCTGGGGGCTCATCGACGGCCCTGTAATTACTGCAGACGGCTTTTTAAACCTCAATCTGTTCAGGGTCCCAGCAGAACCACGACGAGTCCGTTACTTCGATCGGTGCATCGGACCGACTGAACAACAACAGAAGACCACGAGGTTTGGTTTAATTCAGCAGCTCCTTTAGGTTTAATCATCATTTTTCTGTTATTCTGCCCTTTGATGTTGATTTTAAACGGCTGAAAATGAGTCAGAACAAAGCTTTTTTACAGTGTTTGCATCTTACAATTGTAATTTACTTAAAAAACTAAGTACTGTATCATCTGTTACAGGAGAACATGAGGTTTACCTTCTGATTATGTGTTGAATTTATAAAGTGCTGCCACTGAAACCAACTTTAACTGTTATAACCTGTAAAATACAACATTGTCCTGTCTGAAAATGTATAAACACGACTGAGATTTGCAGAAATGTACCATAAATAACAACCTGTCTGTAATATTTATGATCCAGAAGTAAGATCTGACAACTCTTTTTAATATTTAAAATGCATAAACCACTAAATGTACAGCGAATTCTAGGATTTCTTTGCAAAATAATGTCAAAATCTAACATTAGGTGCCTAAATCAAGTCTCTACTGTAAACAGTGCTTTGAGAACTGTTGAGTTGTGTTGAGTTTTTACTGAAGGCTCAAGTTAGTTCTTTTAAATTCTTAGTTTTGACTCCAAAAAATGCAGATTTTACAGTTTTTATTTCGTTATAAACCACCTTACTGTCAGATTTGGGCTTTATTCTTACAGTATTTTACTCAATAATTAGGAATAATCATTCTAAAAGACTGCAAATGTAGTTAATATAGTTAATATGTTTATGAAATATAATCTGTGTTTTAGGATCAATAATGACTGATTAGTGCTACATTTTTCTTTTTCCTTCCTATTTCTTTGTGGTATAATGATTTTTAGATGTTTGATTTGCCTTTGACTTGATATTCAGCTAAATTTAATTAATGATTTTTTTACAGTGTCAAATTGTAAAAGAACAAACCGTTGTTTTGTCATTTAAAAAAAAAAATAGAAATGATTTTTATTGTGAACATTATTTATTTATAGTAAACATGCAGATTAATAGTTTTTTCCGTGTTTTTACGAAACAGTATCTTTTTTTATTTTTAAAAAATGCAGATTTTACAGTTTTTATTTCGTTATAAACCACCCTACTGTCAGATTTTGGTTTTATTTTTACAGTAATTTACTCAATAATAAGGAATAATCCTTCTAAAAGGCTGCATATGTAGTTAATATAGTTAATCTGATAATATAATCCGTGCTTTAGCATCAATAATGACTGATTTTTTCTACATTTTAATGCAGCTACAGATTCTTTTCCTTCCGATACTCGTCTAGTTTATATTTTAGATGCTTGATTTGCCTTTGACTTGATTTTCAGCTCAATCTAACGTTAATCACTTCACTCCAAAAGCTTTAAATACATGTTTTTGAGCTATGACTTACTATGAATTACTTTCAGGGTGCAGGTTTGATTTTCCTGGACAAGCTGCTGTGTAGAAATGCAGAAGCCTCCAGTGTTGACGTGTTTGAATCTGTGGATGTGAGAGCTGCTGCACCGGTTCCAGGTTCGACTGGACGCTGCTGCCTGGAGGCCCTTTAATGATCCATCCGCCGCTGAGGGCCTCGGCTTATCGCTTCACAGACAGCTGCTGGTAGAAACACTGGCTCTGCTGCGTGTCGCCGTCTCCGCTACCTGCAGCTTCCATTTTTAGCAGCTGGTGACGAGGCGCCATGGTGACCTGAGCTCCTCCGGGTGGTGCAGCTGGCAGCGGGGCTCAGCTGGAGCCTCCTCGGGTGGAGGCCGGGGCTGGACGGCGCCATGTGGGCCCCACCGGAGCCAAGCCGCTCGTGTTTTCCGGTGCCAGAGGCCAGAGCTGCCCCTGGGCGCCTCCTGCATGTGTGACGCTGCCGGGGCATGTGTTGGTCTGCAGAAAGACCACCGGGTCCAGGAAACAGGACGAGGAGGAGGAGGAGGAGGAGGAGGAGGAGGAAGAGGAGGAGGAAGAGGAGGTAAATTAATAGTTTTGCTGTGATTTTACCAGACATTAGCTTTGATTTAATGAACCAGGAAAATGTCAGTTAACATCTACATGAATATAAGAAATTATTTATCATTCGTCAGTCCTTAATAGACATCATTTATATTTCAAATAATCATCATTGCTGATTTAAATACAGTAAAAACAATGTCATTTTACAGTCAAAATTAGTAAAAGAATGAATTAACTTTCATAAAAATACAGATTTTTGTCTTGTTTTTTTTGATAGTTAACATGTAAATTAATAGTTTTTTTTCTGTGATTTTACCGGACAGGATGTTTAATTTAACAGAACAGAAAAAATGTCAAATAACAGTTATATGAATATATAAAATTATTTCTCAATCCTTAATACACATAAGGTTTATTTCAAATAATCACAAATATCTAAAATACAATAACACGTTTTGCCAATTTAAATACAGTAAATTATTTACAATTTTGACTGTTTTAAATGTATTTATTTTTATATAGTTATTATAAATTAAATTAACGTTTTATATAGTCAGCATATAATTTGATTTTATTTATTTTTTATATAGTTAGCATATAATTTAAATGTATGTATTTTCTTATATAGTTAGCATATAATTTAAATTAATTTTTTATACAGTTAGCATATAACTTAAATTAATTTTTTATACAGTTAGCATATAACTTAAATTGGTTTATTTTTTATATAGTTAGCATATAATTTAAATTTTTATATATATATATTTAACAAAAAAATTAAACTATTTTTATATAGTTAACATATAATTTAAATTTATTTATTTATTTTATAAAGTTAGCATATAATTTAAATTAATGTTTATATAGTTAGAATATAATTTAAATTTATTTATTTTCTTAGATACTCAGCATAAAATATAAATTAATTTTCTATATAGTTAACATATAATACTTTAGTGTTTTTCCGTGATTTTACCAGATATGATCTTTAATTTAAAGAAAACAGGAAAATGTCAAATAAGAGTTTTTTTGCTGATTTAAATACAGTAAAAAAAAAATAGTGTATTTTACAGTCAAAAATGTACAGAAAATAAAGATTTTTGATGTGACATTATTTACTTTTCTGGCTTTTTTATAGTTAACATATAATACTTTATCTTTAATTTAGCAAAACAGGAAAATAACAAATTATTCATATTTTTTCAATCCTTGGGTTGGAGTTAGGGACCTTAAATGACTCTAATGCTGCTCTGCTAGTCCTGTATCTATACTATGTTTAAACACATCAGCTCTATGCGTCACTTTTATATTCTCATGTATGTTTTTGTGTTTTTGCTGCGACCAAGTGGCCAAAACAAACCCACTTACTGCAAGTTAACACTGTATGTTCCGGTGTCTCTCCTTTATGCCATGTTGACTCCGTCTTTATCCGTCACCTGTGCTGTTCTTAGTGTTCTGGAGTCTCTCGTCCCTCCTCACAGCTCGTCCCTTTGTGCTGGAGGCGTCGGGCTTCCGTCTGATGACTAACTGCTCATTGTTGGGAGCTGTTTGCATGCGAACCGACCTGCTTGACACCGAACGGCAGCGACAAGTCGTCCACGGTAGAAGGACGAGGATTTATGTAACGGTCTGGTGGGAAGTTTTATTCCAGTCCTGTCTGATTCATCGCACAGATCACTTCCTAGACTGAGCTCTGAGAAGCAGAATGTGAGTTTAAACTGTGCAGCTGTGGAGAAACAAAACCAGATCCTTCTCCTGAACCAAACAACTCCATATAAACTGGAGGTCTTAACCATCTCTGTGTCATCCGGATGTTTATCACAAGTCTGGAGCATCTTGTAGAAATGAGCAGGTCCGACTACAGCTGGTCGAACGAGATCTGTTCCTACGGCGCGTCGTGAGCCGATTTTCAGTGGGAGTCGGATTTTATACCTAAATTATAACAGGAGACGATCCTTTCAATAAAACTGTGGTTTTATGGTCACACACTGTTAAAGAACAGATTATATTTGGGAAAATACCAGTTTTTGACGAAGACTGGAACAATGCATCCTGGGAAATCCAACTGTTCATTCATTCAAATCCTCATTTTAAGTCAACAACATGAGTTGTTACACCTTGAATCATTTTAAGTTCTAAGTTGGTCTGAAAGTCCAACTGAGACGTTTGAAGTTTGATTCACTAGAAATGAGCAAAACTCATGTTTGCATTAAACTAAAACAGATGAGTTGATTCTTTTACGGTGCAGCATCTCCTTAAAAACCTGCAGAAACTCTACAGAGGTGTCGTCAACATCCTGCTCATACAGATCACCTCTAAAAAACAGCTGAAGGCCGGTACACGCTCCAGGATAATCGGGCTGATTTTTGTCCTGATCTCCTCCTTACGATCAAAACCAGCAAAGGCCCGATTGTCGGATGTTTGCAAACAACATTGTGTCTGATGTTCCTGTGGTGTGATAAGAGTCATTTTGTCCAGTCTGATCCGCTAGGAAGGAGAGATCATAGATGATGAACATGTTTAATATTTGCCACTAGAAATCCTGTAGTGTGTGGGGCGAGCACGCTCAGTGTGTGATGTCACCGGAACAAAAGCCAATCAAAACGCGAGCTGAGTCAGCTGACTGATGGAAGAGGAAGTAAAAACAAACAAGTCGAGTTACCGTCGCTAATAATTTTAATGGGATTAATCTGCACTAACTCGTCAGTTTTAACAGTCCTAAAAAATCTCTGCCCCTCGGCTCAGAGATCTGGATGGTCTGATGGAAAAACAGCTTCAATTCTAGTAACACGTCGCATTTTTGGCAGCAACGGCAACGGAGTTATAATGATGGGAAGAGTAATCAATCAGATTACTGGTTACTGAAAAAAGGAACGCCGTTGTTTATAGCGCCGTTATTCCATCATGTTTGTTTACACTAAAGTCACGTTTGACTACGTGAGATTTGGAAAATTGAGCGTGAAGAACCTGATAGTCTGCTGAAGAACTGGTTAGCCTGGTTAGCTAGATATAAGATTAGAAGAGATAGACCTTGTGCGATCTGTCTTTTGTTACCATCAAGTGTGTGGTCTCTAAATCTGTGAAGGCGTGAAGGATCCTGTAATGTGTGCTGGCCTTAACTGGTGCATTTGTCTTAAAAAATCCTACAACAAAATCTTTTTTAAAAAAAATTGGAAATCTGACAAGAGTTCCACAAAAAACACATTAAAACATCAGAATATTGTCATTTTAATCTGTTGAATGAGATTTTAGCTGATTTAAATGCAGTAAAACTGTCATTTAATGGTCACACGCTGTTAAAGAACAGATTATATTTGTAAAAATACAAGTTCTTGATGAAGATTCGAACAATGCATCTTGGGAAACCTGAAATTTACTTTTGCACCTGTTGCACCTTTTTGTACCGGTGCTGGAGCCCACCTGTGTCAAGGTGAGAAGCTGATTTTAAAAGGAAATAGTGACGGGTTCAGCTGTACAATCATGAAAAGTTCTGATTCTGGTGTCAAACTGCAAACCTACCCCGTCCCACTGCACCAGCAGAGGTCTGCTTCCACCAATTACAGGCAGAAAGATTCCAAAGACACTGAACGCCACATTGCAAATTTCCCTCGATGAAACATTTCTAACCGACATGCTAAACAAACATTAGTCCGGTCCTGCAGCGTCCACAGTTACCTGACAAACCTTCTGTTGTTAGATTCTGGAGACCCTTTAAAAGCCCACAGGAGCCTCAGGGAGGCAGAAATGGATTAAATCTGTGGTTAATATTCAGCTTTAGAGTCTGGCAGCTAAAAATAACTTAGAGGAGAGGTTAGCGTCGCTTCATTAACCTCAGTGTTTGCAATGACCAGTGCTGAGAAACCTGTGTGTTAACTTCTGTATAGCTGGACTGTCCTTCTGCAGCAATGCAGCTTAAATTCAGTGAATCTATAACATCATGGAGCTTTACTTTAGCTGCAGATGTTTATACAACTGAACAAAAATCTAAAGGTCCCATGTGAAATATTGATGCCACATGAAGTGCGCCACCCAAAGTGAGCGTATACTGTCTGGTACTTGTACTAAATGGATAATTCTCTTGATCATTGTCCCAAATGTGAGTCCACCACCACCTCAGTGATGCATTAATTCCATTCAGTCTATGGGTGTGGCATATCCAGACGCTGCTCCAACACAATGAGCAGTACTCAGACACTCCTTATACTGGGGACAATAAAAGGCCACCTGTTACGACCAGCTCGCTAGGGGAAAGGAAGTAACATAAAAACCCAGTTGTCATGAGGTAAATTCAAGTTATTTATTTATTAACAAAAGTAAAGATTTAGTGATCCAAACAAAAATGAGGCAACGAAAGACTAAATGACTGCTAAAAAGCAAGAACAAAAAGAGACTCTAAACTAGAGTTGTTAAAAAGAAAACAGGGGTAACAAAAGAACTACCGACTCTCCAGCTCAGCGATAGAAAGAAACAAATACATTTCTAAGAGCACTCAATCACCAATGAAACTAACAAAGGGAATTTACAAGTTGTGCAATTTCAAAACTAGTGCCTCACAAGTTCACAGAGTTCTACAGAGTTTTACAAAGTCACAAGTGACACGAGGCACGCGAGCAGGGCTGGCTACAGCTTGCTGCCTGGCTGTCGTCTGCTGGCTCCTTAAATACTCCTGGTGGCTCCCTCTGATTGGTGGGCCGGCAGTCGTCACTCCCACACCAATCCATCTGGTCCATCACAGGTGGAAGGAATCAGGACAACCTGAGTACACCCTCGCATGCACACAAACACTCTCACACTCACACACTGAAGGAGACGGAGAGCAAATGTTCCTGATATGGCAGCGGCAACAACAACAACACCCTAACATGTTACATGTTGACCAAAGCAGCAACGCCTCAGATGACTCCGGTCATGAGGGAACGTGTCATTGGCATGTTGGAAGCAGGAATGTCCACCAGAGCGGTCGCTGTGCAGCTGAATGTTCACTATCAGATGACAGGACGTTTGAGAGTTGGTTTCCAACAGACGGGCAGTACTGCAAATCCACCTCATCCACGTTGGCCACGATGGACACATCCGGCTTGTTCACTTGTGGGATGGTCTCAGACCAGCGACACGTACAGCAGATGAAACCTTTGGTCTGACAACAGACGTGACAATGACACGTTCCCTCATGACCGGAGTCATCTGAGGCGTTGCTGCTTTGGTCAACATGTGACATGTTGGGGTGGCCTTTTATTGTCCCCAGTATAAGGAGTGTCTGAGTACTGCTCATTGTGTTGGAGCAGCGTCTGGATATGCCACACCCATGGACTGAATGGAATTAATGCATCACTGAGGCAGTGGTGGACTCAAATTTAGGACACTAATCAAGAGAAACATCCATTTAGTACAAGTACCAGACAGTATACGCTCACTTTGGGTGGTGCACTTCATGTGGCATCAATATTTCACATGGGGCCTTTATATTTTTGTTCAGTGTACATGTGAAGACAGTGGAAGCAGTGGCTGGTTGTCAGTGGTAGCAGAGTTAGCAGACTCATGATGGAGCGGGAGACGTAGCTGTTCTGTTAAAATAAATGCTGCAGGTGGTTCCATCCGCCGTGTTCATTTTGCATAATTGCAGCAGGTGGAAAAAGAAGCCGCTAACATTGGACAAGTGATGGAAGCTACTCTTACAGCGTGGTGGTGGTGATCTGGAGGAAAGTGGTGGAAGTGCTGCTGGTTTCTCTTAAACCACCGGTGCTAATGGAAGGAAGAATTACAGCCCAGAAACAGGCATTAAAAGACTGGAAGTCCAGGTGCAGGCGCCCGAGGGAGGTATGCAAAGTTAAAAAGCCTTTATTTCAATGTTCTGTTTTTCTAAGTGATTGACTAGATCAGATCTTTAGAGAGTTTATAATAAATTCATCATTGGCATGTTCACATAGAGGGTATTAGTCTGATTATTAAAGGACAGATAGGATCCCAAAAGGACTTAAATTGGACAAAGTGGCTCCATACAGTCGTGTCTTCAGTTCTTTTCCTTAAAGTTTAAGTACATTAAAGACCAATTTACACGAGTTTAGCATCGGTGCAGGATCCTGATGCTCTTGGCCTCATCTTTGCTCTAGCAGAATGACTTGTTCTTGGTCATATTCATCCAGTAAAGTGTCCACTGGAGTCTAACAGACAATAAAGGAGCTGTTTAACAGTGTTGAAGGTTAAAATGACAGTTTTACTGCATGTAAATCAGCTAATATCTCTTTTAACAGATTAAAATGACAATATTCTGAAGTTTTAATGTATTTTTTGTTGGATTTCTCAGTTTTTCTGACAGATTTTGTTGTAGAATTTTTAAGATGAATGTACCAGTTAGTAGTTTGCAGCTGTTTAGAGATGATCTGTATGAACAGGATGTTGACGACACCTCTGTAGAGTTTCTGCAGGTTTATAAGGAGATGCTGCACTGTAAAAGAATCAACTCATCTGTTCTAGTTTAATGCAAATATGAGTTTTGCTCATTTCTAGTGAATCAAATTTAAAACGTCTCAGTTGGACTTTCAGACCAACTTAGAACTTAAAATGACTCAAGGTGTAAGAACTCATGTTGTTGACTTAAAATGAGGATTTGAATGAATGAACAGTTGGATTTCCCAGGATGCACTGTTCCAATCTTCATCAAAAACTTGTATTTTCACACATATAATCTGTTCTTTAGCAGTGTGTGACCATAAAACTACAGTTTTACTGCATTTAAATCAACTAATCAGTCCCTCCAGGACTTCGTGGGCGTTTTTCCAGATTGTTGCTCCTAAAATGTCTGAATTCGCGGCAGCTTTTCTAAAAAATTGCGATGAAAGTTGTGATATTTTAAGCGTATTTGTTGCGATAAAATTGCGGGAGACGGTAAAAAAATTGCTAAAAAGTTGCATTTTTTTTTCTTTGTTTTGTTTAATTCATTAAAAATTTTAAAAGTTTAAAAAGTTAATTACCCATCCTGGCACACGCGTGTTCACACACACACGCTCACAGCTCGTCACGTCAGTTAATGAATCTAACTGACCTTCATTGTTTCAGTGCTGCCACAGATCTGGATACAACAGCTTCATCACGGTGGTTTGTCTGGTCTGTGGTCCGCTGGTTTCACCCATTCTCCTGATATGTTTACGGTAGAAAAGTGTTTGTCAGTGGATGGTTTTGGTTTGTGTTCCACCTCAATATTCCACGGGGTGAAAACAGTTTAGCTCCGCTTTGGTGAAGAACATCAGGGAATTGTTTTGCAGTAGTTTTTGTTGCATACGTATCTGTATCTTCAAACCATAAATAAGGAAGTGAATTCGGTGGCGTACGTGCATTACTGGGGACTGCTGTGATTGGTGGAACTCACGGGAAGCGGGACAAAATTGCGGAAAAGTGGCGGTGATTGGACGAAATTGCAAGGTGGCGCAGAATTCATGGAAATTGGTTGAATTTGCGTTAATTGTTGCGATCGCAGCATCGTGAATTCCTGGAGGGACTGAGTAATATCTCATTTAACAGAATAAAATTACCATATTCTGATGTTTTAATGTATTTTTTTGTGGATTTCCCAGTTTTTTTGACAGATTATGGTGTAGAATTTTAACTCTGGTTGCAGCACAACCCAGAAACTTTCGTATATATGAAGGAGGAAAGTGTCAGGAGGGCTGCTGGTGTCTCTGAACCCATCAGTGCTCACGACTCTGGAGGTGGAGGTGAAGATCAAAAGAGCTTCATTTCAGTAAGAAGCCTGTAAGACCAGCTTCCTGTCTTTAAATCTGAGGAGCGTTTGTTAAAACCACTTCTAGTTTCTCTTAAATTCATCGCTGCCATGAACAAACGAAGAGATGTTAGTCAGTTTAAGTCCTTGTGGGATCAGATTTGTCCTCAAAGTATTCTTCCTCATCCTTGGCATAGAAGGACGGAGAAAGCCTCGGAAAATCTTGTTGCATCGCCGAGTAAAATCTGTAGAAAACAAGATGACTCGCTATAAAAAGATCTGTTTTAAAGACAATAATTATCATAATCATATTAACAGTGGTTCAACAGTTTTTCAAGGGTAAATCTATTATTTTAATATATATATTGGATATATTCAAGATTTTAATGTAAAATTACATGTAAAATATTTGTGATCAGTATTGAACACTATTGTTATATTCACAATTATCTATGTTATATGTGTCTATAAAACATTAATACGCTGATAAACCTGATGATCTGAAAGTAAAAGTACCTTCTTGCAGTATTTTGACTTTTTACAAGATTATTTCAACATAAAATTTCACAATAAAACCCACTAATATTTACACTTTTCTGCAACATTATCCTTGATTGTTTGTATCGTCCTTTATTTGACGTTATTCATGAGTAAGTTAGTTTATACACCTTTAAATATCCTTCATATAACAGTGAGAAGCAAAAAAAAAAAAACATGATCACATGTAAAAATCAAAGCATTTTTATGAGCTTTTTTTTTACACTATTCAAGTAAAGTGTGCACTACAATGGAGCTGCTCCAGTCCAGAAAAACCCAGAGATATCCTCATATAAGAAAGATAAATGACAGGAGAGCTGCTGGTTTCTCTCAAACTACCGGTGCTCTGGACGGGAATAATGAAAAAGGAAGGAGGAGGAATTACAAGCAAAAAAATGGCATCAAAATCCAACTCCAGGCCCAAAAGCAAAAAGGCTTCACTGTTGTTTCTACAAGACTGCTAATTTTCACTGCATTGCTTAATAAAATATGGACAAAACTTAAGACTTGCTATGAAACGACAATCTCAGAACAGATAAAAACAACAAAACATGTGAGATCACGGCCAGAAAGGACCTTTTATTTTAAAACTCATCATGTTTCTGAGGCCTTGTCCTGTTTTCTGTCATCCTCTTTTAACACGAGGATCAAATCTGAGAAACATCTATTCAGAATATCCGTGGTGTGTTTGCACTGATGAACGTTGTGTAACCTCAATAACTGGAGCTCTGCTGTGTTCCTCCACTGGTTCCAGTTAATCCCATCAGAAAGGCTGAAGCCCATCAAGCGCTCAACCAGAACACAGCATCACATCACCTTTTATAAACTCATTTAACCAGCAGGTCTTTGGATTCAGGCGCCTTTTATTTACAGTTAATAAGGTTTATAAGGTGGGACATAAAGAGCACAGTAATATGTTGTTCTCTAAAGCAAAAACTTTGAAATGTATTGATTTAGTTAAACTCAGAAGTGTGCAAATAATGTTCAAAGTAAGCAACAACTTAAAAACACATAACAGTTAAAAATATGAATTAAGAAGACATTTTGAAGAGTTCATCAGTGTGTGGTTAAACTTATGGAAAAGTCTGGATTTAACCCCTTAATGCCTATCGTCGCAAATTTGCAACGTACCACTGCAGCTGAGACAGCGTATGCATTCCCCCAATACCAGTTTGTGCATATTTATTACGTACCTGGGAACCTTTTTGCAAGCACTGGTTTCTCTTATGACCGGCTGCAGTGGCATTTGTAGCATCAATACAGGCATTAATGTTTTACCATTAATACCTGTTGCATTACACCTTAATAACTATCATATGAGAAATACATAAATTAACAATCTCCACTTAATTTAACATCAGCAAAAACACAAATAGTTATTGTTTTTATATAATTGTAAATAAATTCAGGCGATAAATGAGCACAGCTTTAATGGCCGTACCGCCTTGTGGACGCCTGATCCCGTCAGATCTGGGAAGCTAAGCAGGGTTGGGCCTGGTCAGTACCTGGATGGGAGACCGTGAGGGAACAGCAGGAAGCCTGGGTGGATGCAGTGAGAGAGTGAGTGGTTGGTGGTGGTCGGACTGGCAGCCTGGCCTCCATCAGTCTACCCCAGGGCAGCTGTGGCTACATATGTAGCTTAGCACCATGGAAGATGGAGTGAATGAATAATGCAATGTAAAGCGTCTTTGAGTGCCTAGAGAAGCGCTGTATAAAACCAAGGCATTATTATTATTTAAAATACTTATTAAAAAAAGAACACAAAAAAGACGGCTTGAAAAATATGAGAAGACAGAACAGTAGGAGTGGTCTGGAGTTTCTGAAGAGCTATAAAAGCACAAGGTACGATGCAAACAGGAAACGGTACGATATGAGATGACATCATCAGCCTCGTTTCAGACATTATTTTCGGTTCTGGATTTCAAAGTCGACCCTATTGCCAGTTCTGTACAGGACATGGACGGGGTTGAAATTCCGTTTCTCTCAGACCCCAGTGCAAACATGCAAGACAAAGAAACAAGACACTACGAGCTATGCAATGGATGGTGCAGTGGTGTAGTAAAATACTGCCTGGCTTATTTACAGATGTTATAAGCAGTGCAATATATTGCAATTGGTGCCAAATATCTTGTTAATTTGGTTGTTTTTTGTACTGTGTATTTATTTTCACTGTTGCCTTTATGAGACTGTGGCATGTCAGAAATAAATACAATAAATGAAATAACCCAGACCAGCAAGAATATGTAATATACAGCAGGTAAATAAGTGCATTTCAGTTGCAGAACAACGTATTTTTATATTCTGTCGGTGCTACGTGCAAGCAAGCAAAAAGCACATGTGGAGCGATTAAGATGCAGCTTTAGCGTTAGCTCAGGTAGCATTAGCATCTAAAAATAAAAGGCCTGCAAGACCTAATCTGCAATAAGACAAACACTTCACCTACACATTCTGTCTGCAAAATGTTCCTTTTTTTCCAGTTTGGTTTCCGTTTAATGCCTTTAAGATACATGCAAGCAAGCAAAAAGCACACATGTGGAGGGATTAAGATGCAGCCTTAGCGTTAGCTCAGGTAGCATTAGGATCTAAAAGCAAGACCTAAATCTGCAATAAGACAAACATTTCACCTCCATTTTCCATCTGCAAAATGTTCCTTTTCTCCAGTTTGGTTTCTATTTAATGCCTTTATGATACATGCATGCAAGCAAAAAGCACACATGTGGAGGGATTAATGCAGCCTTAGCATTAGCTTAGGTAGCATCTAGCTAAAAGCAAGACCTAATCTGAGATAAGACAAACACTTCACCTCCATTTTCCATATGCGAACTGTTCATTTTCTCCAGTTTGGTTTCTGTTTGATGCCTTGCTACATGGATGCGAGCAAAAAGCACACATAGGGACTAAGATGCAGCCTTAGCGTTAGCTCAGGTAGCATTAGCATCTGAAAGCAATACCTAAATCTGCAATAAGACAAACACTTCACCGCCATTTTCTATATGCAAAATGTTTCTTTTCTCCAGTTTGGTTTCTGTTTGATGCCTTTATGATACTGCTACATGGATGCGAGCAAAAAGCACACATGTGGAGGGACTAAGATGCAGCCTTAGCATTAGCTCAGGTAGCATCTAGCTAAAAGCAATACCTAAATCTGCAATAAGACAAAGACTCCACCTACATTTTCTATATGCAAAATGTTCCTTTTCTCCAGTTTGGTTTCTGTTTGATGCCTTTATGATACATGCATGAGAGCAAAAAGCACACATGTGGAGGGATTAAGATGCAGCCTTAGCATTAGCTCAGGTAGCATTAGCATCTGAAAGCAAGACCTAAATCTGCAATAAGACAAACATTTCATCTCCACTTTCCATCTGCAAAATGTTCCTTTTTTTTCCAGTTTGATTTCTGTTTAATGCCTTGTCTGAAATAAATAAAAGAACCCATACAAGCAAAAGAATATCATGTTTAATGCTGGTTATCTAACATGCAGCAGGTAAACAAGGTTTTCTCAGTGGCAGAACCGAGCATTTTCATATTCTTTCGGTGCTCCGGGCTCCTCTGATTGTGTTCTTCCTGCCAGGCTGTGACAAACAGAGTTCACCTTTGGCATTAGTTAAAGAGGCTCCGTAATAAAACGCAAATAATCTCCACCGCTGCAGTGATTGACCTCGCCACAAACAGCAAAGTGTGCAGATAAAAGGGGAGCCACCGAGGGGTCAACGCCGTTTGAAGGCACTCGCAGCTCCGCGGGCCTCTGAATGCAACCTGCTTTTGTCGGGCCCCGAGCTGCATTTGCATTCTAAACACTCCAACAATCGACGGGCGGCGATATCAAAGCGCCGCGAAGCCCCCTTGATCTACTTTTGTGCTCATGAAGAAAATCCTGCATTCAGTGGCACGTGTGAATACTTGCGCGCATGAATATTCGGTTAATCCGGAGCAGTTCGGCCGACTGTGAATGGGTTTTCTGTGTACGCCTCTGCTCATCTGAGGGAATAGTTAACAAACATGAATTATGAATCCCGTGGCGTGCACAGATAACCGTGGTAATGAAGCCGGCAGAACAACTGGATAGGGTACATATTTAAACAGGCTGCTGCCTTTGTGGACATGTCATCTGGGCATTAAAGATTCAGGCGCGGTGATAGCCCAACATTAGAGAGGACTGCAGGGTGAGGGCATTATCTAGTCAGCATTATGGGGCTGATGATGCTCGCAGGAAACCAGAGCTGGCAGAGGAAGCTGACAGGACAGCACATGGTGGCTTTGCTGTGAAGCGTCCACAATGCAAACACTTCAAAGTGCACAGAACTGTTGAGGTTGCACGTTTATTCTGCTCTCACATGTGGGAAACGAGCAAAAAGCACACATGTGGAGGGATTAGGATGCAGCCGTAGCGTTAGCTCAGGTGGCATTAGCATCTAAGAATAAAAGGTAAATCTGCAATAAGACAAGCCACTTCACGTCCGCTGTTTATCTGCAGAATGTTCCTTTTATTCCAGTTCGGTTTGTGTTTAATCAGCCGCTACCCATCCGCCATCCGTCTGTGCAACATTAGCCTCGCTTGATCCTTATCCCGCGTGTGATACCAGGCTGCAGACGTGAATCAGGATATAATTTACCAGAGACAGAACAAGGCCAACAAAGGCTGTTTAATCCTCCAATACATCACGGTTAACCAAGACCGCTTGTTTAATCAAACTCCAGCCGGAGTCGGTTCGCTGCAGACGCTGATAAAGAAACCGTAAACCGCTGAGAGGTCCTCACCGTCAGCGGAGCTTTAAAGGAAGATGTTGACCTGTGGAGCTCTTAGATCCACTTACAGATGGCTGGAGACGACTGGAGCAGCTTCACCTGTTGGCGTCCAGCACAAGAGCTGATCAGTCAGTTTGAATTGTTCACTAAATATTAATATCACTTTTCTATTAAAATGATTTCCTAACTAAGCATTTTCAAGGCCATACTACACTGTAAAAAAATAAGTTATTTTACAGAATTTTTCCTTTTCAGTTTTCCTTTTTTCCTGTATTTTTGAAATACACAAATATTAAAAAAAATTACAAGAACAGACATATAACAGTCTATTAAACACACACGATGTACAATATGTAATTATAAAAATAAATAAGATAAGGGGATAAGGTCTAAACGTTTAACAACACTTGTTCCACAAAGGTAAATCTAATATTCAAATGTAGACTTTTGTAATATTAAACACCGTCAAATATAAAATATTTTGTATATATGTAAAGTTACATGTAAAAACTCTCTTATCTGATATTAACTGTAGATTTCCGCAGTAAAAATCTGAACTATCAGTTTGACATTTCATTTTTACAAGAATTTTTTCCTGACAAAAGTTATATAATCAAACCCAGCAGCGGCACTTTTCTGCAGTGTTAAGTGAGATTATTTGCATTATAACATTATTTGACACCATTTCTAGGTAATTTAATTTGTTTAATACATAGGAAGCATTTAGTATCTCCTACTAAACATTTAAAAGACAAAAAATATACATGATCTGTTGTAAGATCAAAGCTAGAAACTTTCATTTAAATATGGAAAATTACTGTATTTTCAGTTTTTGTTGTTTTTTTCTCATTTGGTGACAAGAATTATATAAAGATAGAGATATATAGAGATATATAGATATAGAGAGATAGAAAGAAAAAGAAAGAGATAATGAGAAATAGAGAGATATATAGAGTGATAGAAATAGACATACATAGAGAGATAGAAAGAAAAAGAAAGAGATAAAGATAAATAGAGAGATAGATATAGACAGATATAGAGAGATAGCGAGATAGACATAGAGATTGAGATACATTGAGAGAGATTGAGATAGATAGATAGATAGATAGATAGATAGATAGATAGATAGATAGATAGATAGATAGATAGATAGATAGATAGATAGATAGATAGATAGATAGATAGATAGATAGATAGATAGATATAGGGAGATGGAGATAGACAGCGAGATAGAGAGATAGAAATAGACAGATAAATAGAGAGATATAGAGATAGAGACAGAGATAGAGAGACATAGGGAGAGAGAGATAGATAGAAATAGACATAGAGACATAGAGATGGACATAGAGAGATACAGAGATAGAGATAGATAGAGAGAGATAGACAGAAACACAGACAGACAGACAGAGAGAGAGAGAGACACATAAAGATAGAGAAATATAGAGACGAAGACAGAGATAGACATAGAGACAGATAAAGAAATACAGAGATAGAGAGAGAGAGGGATAGAAATAGACAGAGATAAAGAAACATAGAGAGACAGAGATAGATATAGAGAAAGATGGAGATAGACAGAGATATAGAGATAGACATAGAGAGATATAGAGATAGAGATAAAGAGACACAATGAGAGAGATAGAGATAGACAGAGATAGACATAGACAGAGAAATATGGAGACAGAGATAAACAGAGATAGAGATAGACATAGAGATAGAGAGACATAAGGACAGAGATAGAGATAGATATAGAGATAGACATAGAGATATAGAGACATAAGGACAGAGATAGAGATAGATATAGAGATAGACATAGAGATATAGAGACATAAGGACAGAGATAGAGATAGATATAGAGATAGACATAGAGATATAGAGATAGAGAGACATAAGGACAGAGATAGACATAGAGATAGAGAAATATAGAGAGATAGAGTTAGACATAGAGACAGATAGAGAGACTGATAGAGAGATAGAGATAGACATATATAGAGAAATATGGAGAGACAGATAGACATAGAGATAGAGAGATGGACATAGACAGACAGATCGATCGATATACATGTACTTTTTGTTATTGGATGACCAGTCCATCACCTTTATCCAGCCATAAATATCTCATCACCTCTCCAATAGATTGTAATTAAACTTACTTACAGCTGACTATAAGTTTCTCTACAAGTCAGGAAACTCTTTGATCCAGTTACTTTCTATGTGGTGCCATCATCAGATTCACCTTCTATTCAACTCTAATTAGAAAACTAAGCTACCACAATGAACATATCTACAAAATGTCAGCGTGTGGTTTTCATTGTGAGCATGTTGACACTGATGTGACGCCTTCAGCTCACGTTCAGCCTCTCAGTCTGACTGTCTTCTTGTTGTTCTTTCACCAGATTTCATAATTAGTTCTGTGACCTGGACGTAATTTTGGTGCGCGAGAGGCTCAAAAAGTGCAACCATGTCAACAAGCGCAGCCGCAAATAGCGACCAGTGTATTAGCATCTCCAGTATTAATAGTCATTTTATTACACGGCACATTTAACTAAGACATGACGTGTTCCTTAAGCCAGAGCTCAGCACCAGCTCAGAGGGAAGGATGCTCGTCGGAGTGTAAACCGGTACAAAGCGTCCGCCACTCCACATCATTTGACATCATTTGTTTGCTCTATTAGCTTTTTGTCATCTCCTCTGCAGCTCCGCGGCTCACTGCTAATGACTCGTCCTCCAAACAGCAGATTAGGAGTTCGCGTGGCAGCGACGCTGAGTGCAGAATCAAAATAAATTGCATTTTCTCTGAGGTGACCCGACGGAGGAAGTAGTTTCTGGATGTCGGGGAAGAAAAAAAAAGGGGGAGATGTGACGTTTGACTGAACAGAAGAGCAGCTCTGAGACGCATTTTTATCGCCGCTAAAGCAGAAAGATGGATTCTTCCTCCAAACATCCCCAATAATAACTGGAGTCTGTCTGGTTACAAGCTGCTCTCATCTCCTCTAATAGGCTTGTTGGTGAAAACACACTTGGAGATTGCAGCGTGACACCGGCTGGGGGTCAGACTCCCCTCCAGCAAACAAAGCGTGATGGCGACGCAGAAACAAACACGGCAGACAGACTGACAAATAGCCGAGGACAGAAGCCTGCAATTTGTGTTTGATGGTTGATCGAGGTGCAGAATTGGGTCGGCTGACACAATCTGTGACCTGTTGCTTCGTAACAACCGGCTGCCTGGAAATCGCTTGTGGAGAAATGACAGCTGCAGGCCGAGCGGAGCGACGTGGGGCCGGATCCACGTGGGGCCGGCATGTTGTTTCTGCTGTGTGCTTAATGGTGTGGGAGCTACCTGAGAGGGGCCGGCGGTTCAATCAAACCCCTCGGCTCCTCATGAGGGCCTCGGCCAGATGTTCAGCCGTGACGTCGGCGACGCGGCCGTCAGCAGATGCATGATGCATGAGGGAAAATGGAGATTTTAATTTTTAACCAGCGCATTTGTCAGGTGAATATTTGGTTCAGGCTCGCTAATAATGGGCTCAGCAAATGTCTCATCTCTACCTCTGGGTTTTCAATTTATCCCAACATATTCCTTATATCTGATAGATTTTTAGAACTCAGTGTCCCGGGATGCTGCTTCACTGATTTGTATTCCCAAATAAGATCCAGCTTCGAATCCTGACATGCGATATGATAAATCTATAAGCTGCACTGAGCAAAAAGCCTGTTGCGATGCTCAGTATAGGTTTATGCACGAGCAATACCGCTAATGCTGCTGCTTCTGGTCACTTTCTTGCGTTCATTACCACAAATAATGATCATAAACTCATGACGTGGCTCTACATGCATCTGTACAGCTGAGATTCTTTCTTAAAAAGAAGAAGAATTTGCAAAACCGGTCTACTTTCTTCGCTGTTGGATGTAAACCTCATACTCCCAGCTTTGAATTCATTGTGGATATAATGCTCTTCTACTCTGAGATTAAACATAAGCAGGATAACCACACGCTGATACGTTAGCTTCTCCAATTTAACCCCGTTCACAGTCAATGCAGGGCGATCTTTATCATTTTCCATCAAATCTAAAGCTACAATCCACAGTTTACAGCCTCATGAGCAGCTCTCTGAGGCTGTATGGAACACAGCAGTGCTTTGAGCTAAATGCTAACACCATCGTGCTAAAGTGGTTAGCGACAAGCTAACAGGATTTCTTTGTGTTGACCAGCTCAACACCTAAAACCCCGATCAGAGGGCAGCAAAATTCATCTGTTAACTGGGTTTTCTTCATCATCAGGCCCTCAACATGCTGACATTAAATGACGTATCTGATGCGTCATGTGATTCTTCTTCTGCACAAAACAGACCAATAGCGTTCCTCCTACTTCAGTCAAGGAACAAGTTGTTATAATGGAGAGTTATGCATGATATAAAACTTGATTATAGCAAAAAGCAACACTGCTGCTGCAATAATAAGAGAAGGATGTTGACAATCATGTAGATTAATGGAATTATTTTCCACTCAGTGTCTCAATGCAGCCTCTTATTTCAAGCTTGCAGCTGCACATTAGAGCTCCTAAACTGTGGACTTCATACATTTAAATGAGCATTTAGGTCCAACACCATCCCGTAATGAAGGAAACCTAGAAATCCCTGTATTTTTTGGCCAGATGAAAGTGAAATTAATGTTATTAAATTAATAATTTGTGCCAAATATCAAAAGACTAATCAGTTTTCTAATGTGTGTTTTATCAGCTGCAGTACCAGCAGGTTAAAATGGACTGGGCATCGAATCAGGACCAAACATAAACTCATATTTATGCATTTTCTGCATCACTAAATATATGTGGGTTTCAGTGGCAACGTGACACATTTTGTCTACTTAGCAACAGGTTTGCAGATTTCACCTCAGCTCAGAATCTTCGCCAGGAGATGCTTCTTACAGCCGATTTAAATCTCAAACTCTGAACAGAACCTCCTCCAGAGCAGCATCAGTTACCATGGTGATCCAGCTGTGCAGCATCAGTTGCCATGGTGATGTAGCAGGTTAAAACAGAGCCACCTTCATAACACCGAAATCTCTGCCTTTCAGCCATAAATCTTGCTTCTCAGTACATCTCACTGGTATAATGTTTACTATGTTCTTTGTATTCATTTAGTAGCACATTAGCATGCTACTTCTTCAGGCTAGCTGAAGCTAATGAGACGTCCTTAGCAGGTATTTGACCTTAAACTGGAGTATTGGACAACTGATGATGGAGTCAATCCAGAGTCATTCAGATTTGTGGTTTGACAAACACGTATCTGTCTGTACCACATACAAGTACATTTTGTACATATGCAGAGATGCTACTACAGTGATCCCTCTTCTATCGTGGGGGTTAGGTTCCAGAACCTCCCCTGCGTTAGACGAAATCTGCCAAGTAGCGGCCTTATATGTATTTTTTTTATTATTTATATATATTTTAAGGCTTTACAAACCCTCCCCACACTGATGCTAACCTTTCCCACACTCTTACAACCACTGGTTTCCATCACCGCCAATCAATCAGCGACCAACCAGCTCAAATGGAAGCGGCTGAAGCTGCATTTTCCATCCATGCATCAACTCATCTGCTGTATGCTACGTATTTTATATACAGTCTAAAAATCCACGATACAGAGAGACCAAGAAAAGTGAACCGTGAAATGGAGAGGGATTACTGTCCTACTATTCCAACAACAAAAAAACTTCCCCTGTTGACCTTGACCTGATGCTAAAAGAAAAGCCACTGTGTTTATCTGTGCAAAACTTCATGGCAGTCTGTTGAATAGTTCTCAAATTTTTAATAAAAACCAAAAAAAACATCCTCATGGCGGCACTAAATAAAAATTTAGCTACCACCAACGTGATTATGGTTCATCCTGAGGGGAACATGAATGTCTGTGTCAAGTTTTGTTGCATTTTTCGGCAAGTTTAAGACAATTTACAGAATAAAAACAGAAATTCAACCTCAGAGTGGCAGTTCATGGAAAATCTGGAGGGTCACTATTCAGCACATTTTATCCTCCGAGGCAGATCCGGCTGACTGCAGTGTTCAGTTTGGGGCGGAGCTCAACGTTTGACTCCACCCATCTCAACGTTTGACTCCACCCATCTCAACGTTCCATCAACCAATCGCGTTCAGTCTTATTACATACAACTTTACTTCATTTTGCAACAGTTTGGTGGCAACCTAACCCTAACCATTCAGGAACGTATCTAATGCAATTCAGAGTGGAACCACATACAGGACCAAATACAGGTTTGTGACTATGCCAGGAGCAGAAGACGGCGCTCATTTTTACATGCAGGCAATGTCCATGTGGGCGTAGTCAAACTTTAGATTCAGCCAATAGCATGTCGATGTTGAGCAGCATTGAGCTCCACCCCGAACTGCACACTGCAGTCTGGGGTACCTGGCCCATTAGGCAATATGGGCAAATGCTAAGGGCACCGTGGCCTCCAGGGGGCGCCACAAAATCAGAAAACGTATGTAAATCGCCGATGGAGGGGGGCGCCACACCTAGAACACCACATTGGGTAGGGCCGGCTCTGGGGCACATAGATTTATTCGTATGTTTTGAAAGGTTGCTCCATTCCTCATGCGCTAAATATATTTCTTTACTCTGAAAGTTTGCATCTGATTTCAAAACTTGAAGGAATGTAAAGAGAAACAATCACTGACATGCGAGTTTATTTAAGCTAAACAGCAAAACACACCTTTATATCTCTACTCTTTTGTTAATAAAGGACTTGAAGCTGTGTTTAAAAATCATTATTCTCATGTAGCAGATTAAACATGCAGCTTACGACCAACAATGCCAACGACTGATTTCCTTGTCTTTTCGCTTCCCACACAATTTCCTGCTCAGTATTCATGAAAACTCGGCTTCTCCCTTTCAGCCGGTACGTTTCCGAAGCAGATAAGAAACATTTCAATTTGACTGAAATGATTCGTCTGTCAGGGAGCAGCGGCCGTCTGGCTCCTCGTGTCGGCGAGTAATTCCCTTCATCTTAACATTAATTATGTCCTCCGCGTGTCTGTCAACACCAGGAGATTGATGGCCGAGTTTAAAAAAACACAGTCCGGTGGATGTAAAAATAGATCCAGAGGCCGACGCGTCACGGAGCAGGAATGTTTGATCGTTATTCATTGATAAAACGACGTGGAGACGATGAAGGAATTCGAATACACTGCTACGTACACGGAAACCTGCATCAGGCTGATTCTCTGACCTGGAGGTTGGATTTGTTTTCATCTGAGGCGTGAAGAAAATCAACACACTGCAGAGAGAAGAGCTGAGCTGCTGCAGAGGTTTGATGCTTTCTATGCAGGAAAAGATGCAAATCATTACGACGACAGCCTGGGAACTAATGCAAACTACTCTTTCCTATTTGTTTATTCACCGAGGTCGAAATGTGAAGACGAACGCAAAGTTAAAGCATGACTCTTGGCAAGACAATTAATTCTAGTGGAAACAAACTCGTCCTACGTCCCATAATAGCTGGTTAAAAGAGACTATAATATATCAGATTTGAAAAAATGAATGCCTTACCTATACCCCTCTTCCACCGAGCTGGTTCCAGGTCTAGTCCAGAGCCAGAGCCTGACTTAGCTCCACTTCTTTGTGTTTCCTCCACCTAAGCACCGACTCCAGGTTCTAAAAACTGGAGCTCAGCAAGCACCAACTCTTTGCTGGTCCAGAGCTAAGCACCGAGTACGTCAGGGGCTGGGGGCGGGGTTATGGTGACCAACCATCAACGGTGGAAAGGGACACACAAGCGCTAATTAGTGTCCTTGTTCTCCAGGACGTCCCTGGTCCCATCACACATGTATTGGAATGACTCCTGGAAGTTTACCACAAACTGTTGACCTGAAATCCGCTACAGTTGTGTCCCACCAGTAGCGTGATCACGGATGTGTCCAGGCAACAGGAGGACCTCCGCCTCACAATCAGCCTTAAGACCATCTATAGAGATAAACATAGATATTATCATCAACTTACTGCTTTTATTTAACTGCTATGTAATGGATGCTAGCGTAGTGGTTTTACGGTGACCCAATGGCTCCAACTGGACTCAAAGCAAACAGGTTCTTAGGAGGAACCAGATTAGAACCCATTAAGCACCAGAACCACTTGGTTCTTCTTGGTGGAAAAGGGGTATCAAAGACCATGATGACTGTTTTTATATTGTTTTTTAAAAGCTGCACTTATTTCTTTATGAGAAAAAAATAAAATGCCTTGAGACATAAATGTTGTTTAGTAAAAAAATCTGGAGTCATAGAAGGTCCAGAGGCTGCAGCGTTCCTTCTACAATTTCATTAAAGACGCTTTTATCCAAAAGCGACGTACATCTGAGAGTCGATACAACACAAGTAAAGACCTAGTCAGGAGAAAACAACCTGGGTAAGTGCCATAAAACTTGTTTGTATGATAGGACCCTGGTGCCTACAGGCAGAGTGGAAGGTAATAAGACTTATTTATTTTTTTAAATTATTATTATTTTACTTTTTGCAGTCTGTCAAGTGCAAAGGTGTTCAGTGAAGAGCTGGGTGTTTAGCCTCTGCAGGGTTTGCTAAGGGCAAAGGAAAGAACACAAAAGCAGCTGTTATTATTGCTTGGTGACATAATTAACAAATAAAAAGAGGTGATCGTACCACAGAGAAACAACAAACTACTAAATAGAAAACAACCAATCTGAGTTTTTTTCAGGGCTGTTGCTGATTATCAGTAATCAAGGAGGGCCGATGACCGATGGAGCCAATATATGAATGTGACAGCAGAGAACCTGTCATCCAACACTAGACTTCTTCATTAATAAGGGTGACTGTAACTGTGTTTCTGTTTGATTGACTGAGACTGATCAGTTTGTTTCTTCTCTATTTTCTTAACCTTTCTCTGTTCTAAGGTCCAGATCTTAAAGCTTTATTAATTATTGTTTTCCAGACTCCGTTTCAGGTTAATCTGTGGCTGCCTTCTAACTTAGCCGCTAGCTGTTAGCATAGCATTAGCCGCTGAGGGCTAGCTTCCTGGTTTGTCTTCCTTGTTCAGTTTTTGCTGCATGGGAGACGTTTCTGAGACCACAGAGTGACGACAGGCAGAGAGAGGAGGCTGATCAGACCTGAAAGAGAACATTTATCAATAATCGATCAATAGAAATACAGATAATCGGGAAAAAAAAACAAATAATCTGTCCCTACTGAACTCGTCAGCCAGACTTAAAGACGAGGTACCAACACCTCTGCTCTTAATGCAGCTAACAAAAGTAATGAAGAAGTTTGTGCAAAGAAGAAGCTACACAAACACCTCAGAACACACATTAGCTCAGCGCTACGAGGAGCCACAGAAAACACTGAGCTAGCTGCCGTTAGCATTAGCTACGCAGTCGCACAATGAGAAGCAGCAAGACAAGCTTCTCACCTTGAACCACCGACGCCTTCACTTCAGTGTGAGTCAGGCTGCAGATTTAAACCCCAGGTGAGGGGGTTGCTGCAGTCTGGTTGGTGGAACGGAGCTGGGCGGCGGTCCAATCAGGAAGGACGGTAGGCGGGGAAAAGAGTGCAGAAAGGTGGCAGCCAGGTGAGGTCTGGGGCTCTCTGGCAGCTATAATTTAGAGTCCACACAAACCATCTCCACACACAGAGGACACTGAAAGGAAACCACACAGCCAGCAGGGGGCGTAACACCTGGGGAAGTGACGGGTTAAAAATTAAACGCTTAAAAGGACTGTTAGGAAGCACAAGTTTCCTACAAATTCAGTTGTTTCAGTGGCTAACAGAAAGAGTAAAGTGACCAATCATACTAGAAAAATAGAAAATATAATAGTAAATATACTAAGATACAAAATGCACAATAAAGTGTGAAATTTACTACGAATAAAAATACACTAAATTGAAAAAATGCACCATAAAGTGTCCAAATGCTACCCTTTAAAATATAATGAGGAAGTTAAAGTCCTGTAAACAGCACAGTTTTAGTGTAGAAAGGAGAACATGAACCACTCACCTTGTTGTTTTTCTGTTTATTTATTCCAGTGGCTGCAGAGAAAATTATGCGTTTTAAGTTGATTATTTCAGTTTACAGACGTCAACGCCTAAGTTCCTTCCCTGCGGCGGCCATCTTGTCCTGGAGGTTAAAGGGGAACCAGCCTCCAGAGCAGCTCTTTCATTGGCTCACTGAGTGGGTGTGATCCTCAAATATGATTGGATAA
The DNA here is from genome assembly GCA_024666655.1 of Dascyllus trimaculatus. Classification (NCBI taxonomy): domain Eukaryota; kingdom Metazoa; phylum Chordata; class Actinopteri; family Pomacentridae; genus Dascyllus; species Dascyllus trimaculatus. The sequence goes on from JAMOIN010001784.1 coordinate 91,867, forward strand.
TAGATGCGTCCTGATTGGCCGGTTTAAACAGGAAACACACGCCCATTTCCCTTTATATAGGAGTGTGCTGGGAGAGAGGAACTGGTTTGTCGTGCAGCTCTGCTAACTGCTTTTGATGTTTGGTTAAAAACTGCAAATAAACAGCTTCTTATATTGGAGCACGTGTTCTACCAGCATGATGTTCGTCCTCCACAAGGGTCCCGTGTGCATCTCAAACAGGATCTCTGCACAGTAAGCGCTAAAATCACACGTTTAAACACCTGAAATCAGCACTTCTAGCTCTTTACTGCCTGGAGATGATAGAACTCCACCTTTTCAGGCCCGTCAAACCATTTTTCCTGCACCGAAAACAGAGAAAAGACGCACTTTCTGACCTGCTTCTGTTGCTTTATTTGGTTAACACTGTGCACAGAGGGTCTTGTGGCTGTCTTGTCTTTTATCACACCCGATTCGAGCGTTTAAATACCATGAAGAAAATAGAAATGTCAAGACGGGTGCATTAATGAAGCAAGTACTTTACTCATGCAACAGTTTGCTGGCGCTGACATTTTGATTTGACCTGTAACTGGAATAATTTAGCCCAAGAGAAAAAAATACACCCACCTAAACGTCATCATCTGTAATACATACATGTTTTTAAATGTGCTCTCCACATCCGTGAGGTTTTCTGATAGTTCCTGCAGGCTGCCATCTTGGAGAAGCTCACCAGGGCAGGTTTAGCTCCATTTAGTCGTATAAAAATCAATCTGAGGACGTCCAGATGTTGGTGGACTCTTGATGTGCTGTGATTGTTTGTTGCTGCATCTACTGAGCATGTGCAAGGTGAAGTAAACATGTGGTGAAGCTGTGAACACAGTTGATGTTCTTTATTTAGAAGAGTCAGTGTGATAGAAGAGCTTCCGTCCTGAGAGCAGAGAATGAAACAGGCCTTTCTATATCCACACAGTGTCTGCTGTGTTCCTGCTCTCCCACATAATTACCTGGAAACTATACGTCTGCCACAGTTTTTATTATATAAGCGTTTCTCCCGCTAATTAGACGACCCGGGAACAACGGCCAGTGTTTCGGTCTCGTGCAGATATCACAGCGTTTCAGGCATCACGTGGGCTGAACGCAGTTTTCTTTTCATTAATTAGGAAACTTTGCAGTGTGTTGCGTAATTATAATCAAGAGAGATCCAGGATCATGTGGAGGATGATTTAACCTTAACAGAAAAACAATATCAAACCGACAGATATTAGACAAACTGTAGAATTCATAAGAAGGACTGCACTGTAAGAAATTAACTTTTTCTTTAATGCTGCTTTCTAAAGAGCAAATTGCCGTTGTTTTATATAATTTCCCTGTTTTGCTAAATTACTACGGTGGCCTAGGAGGGTCAGTGCTGCAGCAAAAGCCACATAGCAAATGCAAAGGCCATGGCAGAAGTCAGGAAGAACAGGTTTTGTTTCCAGGGGACAAAGTTTTCTGACAGGAGAGTTTAGTGAGACGTAAGTGAAACGCTGTTGCTCGATGATTAACATAATCGAAATGGTCCGTCAGAAAATATTGTCCCCCCGGAAACAAAGCCTGCTCTTCCTGTTGTGGCCTTTGCATTTGCGTTGTGGCTTCTCTGGTTTGCGTTGACCCTCCTGGGCCACCGTAAATTACGGATGACATGTAGAAAAATAACAGAAAAAAAGGTATTAGTTTTAATCTAAATCGTAAACTCCAGGTCAAAACTGTAAATGGCGTTTACATCAAAAATACATATTTTTTTTACAAGTAGCGAGTTGTGCTTTTACAATGTCTGACTGTAAAATTACACTTTTTACTGCACTTAAATCAGGTAAAAATATCATTTTTTAAAGATATTTGCTGTTTTTTAAGAAGAAAAAATATATAAAGGATTGAAAAATAGCAATTACTATTTCTGACTGTAAAATTACACTGTATTTTCCTGTTTTATAGCTTTAAAATCCAGTAAAAATGATCATTATTTAACTGATATCTGACTTTATTTTGACCAGTTTTACAGTTTTGAACATCACAGCATTAGACTTTGAACAATTTGCTGTTATTTTACAGATTTTGCTGGCTTTCTAAAATTACAGGAAAAAAGTATTTATTTTCAATTTAAACAATAAAAAAGAGGCAGAAAAATGTCATTTATATTCACGAGAAAAATCTATATTTTTACTAATATTAACATTTTTTACAGTGTTTGACTGTTAAATTAAAATCAATTGTGTTTAAATCAGACAAAAATATAATTATTTTATGGATATTTGCTGTTATCTAATAGAATAATTGTGAATATGAAAGATTAAAAATAGTAAATAACCATTTTCTTCGTCTTTACAACTTTGTACTGTAAAATTACAGTTTTCCTATATTTCTGTATTTTCTCCATTTTTTACAGCATTTAAATCCAGTAAAAATAATCATTTTACAGATATTTACAATTGTTTTGAACAGTAGAGTATCCCACTGATTTTAAATGTAATTTTGAACAATTTACTGTTATTTTACAGATTTTCCCTGTCTTATGAAATCACAGAAAAAGATGTGTTTGTTTTTAATGTCAACCATAAAAAAATTTTTCTTAATTAAATATTTTTTACATCAAAAGTCTGCAATTTTCCTTTTATTTACACTGTTTAAATCAAAGCAAACCCTATTATTTTACAGTTATCTGCTGTTCTTTAACAGGATAATTATATATGTGAAGGATAGAAAAATAGTAAATAACTTTTTTCTCTTTCCTCCGTTTTTTTCTTACTTTTGACTGTAAAATTCAAACTGTTGGAAAATTTTTTTCTATTTTTGTAGCATTTTTTTAATATATTTTTTTCCTTTTTTGTTCACCTTTGCTGCCAGATTTTTAACATTTCTTAAATAAGATTTTTATTCTATTTTATTTATTTTTTTTACAGTGTAGACTTTTCTGTATTTAAATGATGACTCTAATTTTTATGGTGTATTTATAGTGAAAAATATATATATTTTTTTATTTTTTATTGATGACAGTGTATAAATAAGTTAATAAATGTCGGGCTAAATCTCACTCTATGAATAAATAACCTGCTGTTAAGTTCCACAGGACCCGCACCGCTGAGCCTCCTGCTGGAGACGTCAGCTCCGGAGGAGGCACCAGAGGGCTGGACAGCCCCGGAGAGGAGGCTCTATAAGAGGAGGAGGAACCGGAGGAGCGTCAAAACACCGGAGCCGCCGCCGAGAGAGGAGCGGAGCTGGAGGCTGCGGAGCGCCAGGATGAAGCCCTGAACCCCGAGGTTTTATCTGAACCGATCTACCGGAGAGAATCTAGGGGGATCAGCGAGGCGAGGAAAGAGAGGAAAAGAAAAGTGCGGTCCCTGCGCGCGCCTCGCTGTCACCGCGCACATCCTGGATGAGCACAAAGTGCGCGCTTCAGCACCTGAGGAGAGGACAGCTCCGCTCTGTCTGCTCCTCCGGACCGGAACCAGGAGCCTGATCCGACTCCTCCAGCCCCGAACTGAGACCTGAAGTGTGGAAGAAGTGCAGCAGGAGACCCGCCAGCAGGAGACAGAGAGAGAGAGAGAGGGACCACGGTGTGCTCAATATGTACCAGGGGCATTTACAGGTAAGGAGGCTTCAACTGTTGGTAGTTAGTGGTGGAGCAGATGAGGCGCTGCATGCAGCCTGGTGCACGTCAAGGGCATTTCTTTACACAAGGGGTAATGAGGTAATCAGACCGCTGGTGGGTCTTCATCCAGGGTCTGAGGGACGTTCACTGCGAGCTGTCAGCTGTCAGCTCGGACTAAACACCCCTCAGACTCTGGATGAAGACCCTCTGGGGGGACAGGCTGCTGTGAGCCCAGCACACGTGCAGCCTGCATGAGTCCAGGTAGACAGCAGGTGAGGCTGCAAACAAATCACTAGTTCTTCTGCTTATGCACGCCTGACGTCATGCAGCCTGACGTCAGTTTTCGCCCAGCAAAGTAAGCAGCTCCTGTGGACTTGAGTCACATCAGCTGAGGCGTTAAAATGGGACAAGAGAAGGTGAGAATCCAGAGGTCCAGAGTGAAGCCTTCACTCTGTCAGGCAGCTGCTCCTTAACGACACTCTGCCCTGCTTCAGATGCACCGATTGAGACGAATCCTGAGACACTTGAGCTCCCAGACAGCTGATTATGTAATAAAAAGCTGCTCCTGAGTCAGTGCTCCGGAGCATCGAGGAGCAAAGATTTAATATTTCATGATATTTTACTTCGAGCAGCGCTGGAGAAGCACGAGAAGGCGGTCAGCAGTTCTCGTCTGGATTCCCTCAGATGTGTTTAAAGTCTGTGAAACTGATGCCACATAACTAAAGCCTGTAAACTCACTTTTACGATCCTCCATGTTCCATCCATACCTCAGCGACCAGACGCTCTCTGTGTTCCTTCATCACATGCATGGAAGTCATCACACTGATGTTTAGAAGAGATGCTTGTCCGCTAATAGATGGAGGCTAACGTAGCTGCTAACGTCCAGAGAATGTGCTGTTAATGGATGACTGGTTTCTTATTGTTTGGCCAAGACACACACACACACACACACACACACAAGGGATGCATCCATCTAGAGGTTGACTACATTTTATCCTTGAAGTCTAAGCGTGTGTGTGTGTGTGTGTGTGTGTGTGTGTGTGTGTGTGTGTGAAACCTGAGCTACCTGAATTGATGAGTAATGCCGTCACAAAGAGACTGGAAGTGATCGCTCTGCCTGTGAGGGGGAAAGGGTGGGGATTGTTGTTTCATCATCAGATCTACACGTAAACACAGCGTTTGTAAAAAAAACCCCGCGAGCTCGACGTGAAAGAGGAAACACGCCCACACCGACGCTTCACACTGGTTTAACTTTTACAGTTATTGTTGGCGGTGTGGACTCGTTTTTCTAAACAGGGAAACAGATTTCCAAGAATCCTGATATGTATTTTTTCCTAATCTCACTGTAAAAAGTAATTTAAGGGACTTTTTACTTAGAATTTTTATGAAAACTGTGTACTCTCTCTCTCTCTTGCGTTGTGTGAAGAATCAGATTCGGACCTGTTCCCTCCTTGGCCGAAGCAGGGCTCTCCACTGGTAAAATACACTGGAGTTCGGTCTCTCACAGCCGCCCTCAGTGGTAACAAGCTCCAGTAAAACACAAAAGAAGCTACGCAGCTAACGACTGATTAGCATTAGCATCACAGAAGGTGCGTGTAAAGTTACGCTCAAGCTAGCAAAGTCGCCGACAACGTGGCGCACTCGAAAGTAAGTTATCGCCGTAAACAAGCCGATATTCTCACAGAAGCATTTGGCGTATATTTCAACATGACGCCTGCAAAAGCCCAAAGTTTTGTCACTATGAGCAACTTATTTAGCATTTACTGCAGAGCTTATCACCGATCGACAGGATGCAGCAGACTGAGAACGTCATGTGGGCCGGACACCTCAAGTCTGCAGCGGCCCAGCAGAGGGCGCCGACCTTACATCCAGTCCCCGTGAGAAATTAATAATACATTTTAAATAAGATAAGAATAATAATCACTGTCATGGAAAGTGGAATCATGTAATTTACTGATTTGGATCAACCGTTCAATGCTAAATGGCCCTTATATAGCGCTTTTCTCTACCTTAGTGGTTCCAAAGTGCTTTCCAATGCTTTCACCCATTCACGCTCCAATGGCCACAGAGCTGCCATGCAAGGCACTAATCTACCATTGGGAGCAACTTGGGGTTCAGCGTCTTCCCCAAGGACGCTTCGGCATGTGGAGGGGCCGGGGATCGAACCACCAACCTTGCGATCAGTGGACAACCCGCTCTGCCGCCTGAGCCACAGCCGTCCAGGTTGAAGTTGTAAACATTATGTCGATGGGTTGTGTTGACTGTGACGCCCAGCCAAGGGGTTGCTTAAACGTAGCATGATGTATGAACAAGGAACAGCTGATTCATTTTCAATGATGTAAATGTGACAAACAAAAGACGGCTGGAAGCAAACCGGTGGTAAAGTAAATAACTTTGGAGTGAGCCAAGGCCAAAATAACAAACAGCATTCCCGATTAGCCGAACGAAACAAACTAGGATGGCACAAAAGCAGGTCCTTACCTCCCTACCTGAACTTAAAACAAGACAAAACGTGGTGAACACAAAGCAGCAGCTCCTCCTGAACACCACCACAACTCTCATCTACACAGAGTTCACGCTGTGCTCAAAGTGCCGGCTGATGCAGATGAAGGATGGGATCGGCTTCGTCCTCCTTCCACCTGACGTAGGCTTCACTGGCAGAGCGACCAATCACCCGCCGACCTGTCAGCCCCAGCAGCCAATCCGGTACGAGGCATACGGCGCTCCCTTAAACGGCAGTCAGTCGTCTAATGATGCACAGCCATGCACACAGGAAGAAATACACACATAATACATAATAGAATATATATATACAAACAAACGACCTCAGTTACAGAAGCCCTAAACGGCCATAGTCCAACTTCATTTTTTCGCTCTGTTTTCTCGATATAACGACTTAATTTTCCAGTGAGGTACAAAGTGAAACCAACCCTCCAGAGCAGAAGGAGCTCTGCCACCGCTGCACACTACCGACTGAGAGTTCGTTAAAGTTGGAAAGATGTTCACAGATTCAGACTTCCAGCGTCAATAACTCATTAGTGACACGTTGTCAAATCATAATCGATGCTTCTTTCCATCGTTGTCAGGTAGACAATGTGCTACAAGCCCAGCTTTATCAACAGTAGCTGTCTTTCAAGCTGCACAAATAACACTGGTGTCTATGAGCAGCCGGCTGGGAGACGAGTGTCCAGGGACCGTCTGCAAATTACAAAACTGCTGCAACAGCGAAGAGAAACACGACACAAATATAATATAACTTCACTCTACTGTACTGTAGTGTCACCAGAATCACTGCAGCTGAAACTACAGTAGAGTGAAGTTATTGAATATTTGTGTGGTGTAGACAGCTGGAGGATTACGTCAGCTGTGGGTTCAGGGAAGCTGCGCCCCAACTTGGCCCTATCTCTTGTATTGAAGAGGATCTACTGCGCATGTACAACTTTTAACGAGAGTCTATGGGCAAAGATTTTAGCGCCCCAGAGCGGAAACACGTCACCAATCGGACAACACAGATGAACAAAACAACTTTACTCACCTTCATTACCTATATAATATTAATTTTTCTCATCCTAAAATAGATCTGCATTTACTTCAAAATATTTGTATTTTATTATTTCATTTTTATTATTTTTTATATCTTATTTAAACTATAGAGGTGAGCGGTGGGGCGGCACCCTAGCGCCCTCTGTTGGCCAGCCGCCACTGCTTGATACGATAATACTGATTGCCAACCTTTATATCAAGGAAAAACAACATTTCGCTCCGTGTAATTGTGATGTTTTTACACGTGTCTCAACGTAAACTGCTGGCAGGAAAGATTTCTTTACATGAATGTGCAGAGGAGGTTGTCTGGAATCTGGAAATGTCAGAACCATGATGGTGGGAAACCGCATGACTTAGAAATTACATGCAAAAATACATGTCTAACGAAAAAATATCAGTATTGTACTCACTAAAATACAGTAAAATGGGTGCATTAGATGTGTTTTTAATATTCAAACATCTCAGGCTTTAGATGCACACAGAATGCATATTAATAAACTACACTAATTGGATTTATTAAGAAAAATACAGGGACAATCTAACTAAACAGATCTTTAATTGCAGAGTAAAAGCTACTTTGCTTGTCGGTTGAACGTAGCTTCATTTGAAATTTGAAGAACTTTTCTTTCTTGACCCCAGACATTATTTTTCAGAGTGTGTAAGATGCACGAGAAAGCATCACATGAGCCTCTAACATCTGAGTTTCTGCATGTTCTGATGTGACGTTTGAATGGATGCTTGTGGGACGAATCATTTCAGAATTCGGTCGGTCAGTCGGCGCTATCAGATTTCCTCCCCATAGCAGCTACACTTGTAAGTCTCCCTTCATGACACAGTGGCCAGTCAACAAGATTTGTCAGCTTATGGATGTTGCTGCTCGCTCGGCTGCGGGGACCAGATAAGGCCGTCCGGTTTCCATCTTCTCCTTCGATAACCCTCCTGGTCGACCTGGTGCATGTGGAAGTTTAATCCCTGCAGCTTTTTTTTCTGTTGCATAAACATGTTTTGCATAAGTGCTCCGGATCTGCACACAATGGCACAATATTGGGCGGATCAAGCATCTTGGCGCGAGGTCGGCCTCATGATCGACGCCAAATGCCGTCCTTATGGTTGGCTGGTGAGTACCGGGGCTTGGCGTTGCCGGTTCCTGCTTGGCAGAGCCGCGGTCTTCTGTTCCTCCGGTCGCCTCTTAATATCCTCCAGAAAGGTGGCGCGCTGGCTCAGTTATTAATTTGGATGAAACCGATACGTTCATTCTGAGAGGAGGGGATCACGTGACGCTATCAGGTGTTGGGGGGGAAAAAGATGAGGAGATGAGGAGGAGCTGATTCAGCACCGCGGCTCATCTTTATCAAACCAAAACAGCCGGCAGGGATACTATGTCTGTATAAGTTTACTACATTTCAGAAGGACCTTGAGATTTTCCCCCCATCCCTCCGCTAACAGGCTCCCGTCATGTGACATCACCCGTGCTGGAGTGGGTTCCCTGCTCAGGTCGTCATGTTTACAGTGAATCTAATTACAGGAGGCTTGTTCTGTGTGTACAAGTGGCTTAATGGAAGTGATGCTCCGAGGCCTTCGGATATTTGCTCTGTTAAGCACAACATGATTACATAATTTCATTACCATATTCCAACCCCCCCCCTCCACTGCCCCCGGGGAAAGATCTTGGACGGATGCGAAGCGTTGATCAGAAGTAGATCAAGTCTCTCAAGATCTCAGTGGCTCGCATCATCACTTCATTAGACACCTGATTTGTTGGAAGCCGTTCGTCTGGAGGTTCTGTCCTCAGGCTGCTGGTAAAACGTATAAAATCGCTGAGTGCAAAAGAGCCGAGGCCGGAGCGCTGTGTTTAATTTACAGCTTTTATTGGGCAAACATGGCAGTTTTTAGCACTACGGTGTCGTTTTTTCCCAATTCAGTTTGCTTTGTCTGCGTTAAAGTCGGACATTAATGCCAAAGCAGCAATGAAAATACGACAATCATAGCACAAACCTGTCTTCACAGTCAAAATGGACAAAGGTGTGAGGCTGGTGGACGGTTGTGGTCGGATGACTGGTTGAACGGGAGTTTCAAATCCACTGGATCCACGTCTCCAGTGGTGGAAACGCGTTCGCTAAAAGGCTAAAACCACTTGAAAATGCAGTCAGCTGACAAGTTCTGAATGTTATTTCGCTCCAAACAGTGTCTGAAGAACTAAAAAACAAGGAATTGTGTTCAATCTAAAATAATTCAAAGGTAGAAAGTCAAGACATTTGCCTTATTTGTGCATATATGAGTTAATTAACCTTAGAATGAATGGGTGAAGCAGTTCTTATACTTTGAGATTATTCAAAAGAAATTAGACAAAGTCGACATTTCAACCTAAATGTAAGCTAAAACAACATAAAATAACTAAAACATTACATCTTGCGTTGTAAAATAAAACTGGTTTGAACTACCTAATGTGATATTTAGTTGTGCAAACATAATGATAAAAGTCGGCTCAACTAAGCCTCTTATTGAATTATCCTTTTAAGGGGTTGCTTTTTCAGGAATATGTCAGCTGGGAAGTCATTTAAAAACAGTTTAATCTGCTCAGACAGCTCATGCTCGATAAAGCTGATTAATTTATTTGCTTTTTTATTTAATTTCAATTGAAGCGGAGTTCACTCTCTGCATGCTAGAGTCCATTAACCACTCCAGAAGTCTCTGTCATGGTGTCCAACGTCATGCAGAAACAAGGAAAATATAACTTTAAGACAGATTTGTTTTCTCTTTTACATGATGTTCTCCTGTTGAAATGGAAGAATTAGTTGTTTTTTCATCTTCTGTGGATGTTTGTTTGGATATTTCCTTTTTTTTTTTTTGCACCTGCTTCTCTGAGTTTCTGAGACGACACCAAACATTTGGTTCTATCATCCAACAAATTAGAAATGCCTGGTCGACTAGCCGTCCAATGGGAGTTGTCCACCTGGTTTAGGTTGATTATATGTGTCTTCCCAACATCTAGCCAGAAAAAGGTTTAGTACAACCCAACAGATAGTATGTCAGATGTAGTATGCAGACAATACCCAGAATTCCTTCTACCCACAGTTACATTGTTATGTTTTGCACAAGTATAGAAACGCTTGAGCTGCTACGACCGTTAAAAAAAGTTCAATTTTTACAGTGCAGTAAAAATCACAGAGGAAAAATAACAATTTACATGATGATAGTAAAAAAAATGTACAGATTAGGACAATACATAATTTTCACATCAACAATCTCCGTTTTTACAAATAGTAATTTGGTCTTTGGTGATGTGCGACTGTAAAATATTTGCGACTATTTTCACAGTGTTTACAGTTTTTTTTAATGCTAAAGTTAACCGCCTTTTCTGTGTCTCTGCAGCCTCACTGCCAGATCTTTTTAACGATTTAATTTTACAGTGTAGTGTTCTTATTATATCACACCTTTGCTGCGTTTTCTGCTTTAATATCTCCAATCTAGACTTACTGTACTGCA
>JAMOIN010000775.1:0-15946 GCA_024666655.1 Dascyllus trimaculatus
AGACTAGTGAGGGAGGCCACCAAGACACCTATGACTCCTCTGAAGGAGTTACAAGAAGGAGACTAGTGAGGGAGGCCACCAAGACACCTATGACTCCTCTGAAGGAGTTACAAGAAGGAGACTAGTGAAGGAGGCCTCCAAGACACTTATGACTCCTCTGAAGGAGTTACAAGAAGGAGACTAGTGAAGGAGGCCACCAAGACACCTATGACTCCTCTGAAGGAGTTACAAGAAGGAGACTAGTGAGGGAGGCCACCAAGACACTTATGACTCCTCTGAAGGAGTTACAAGAAGGAGACTAGTGAAGGAGGCCACCAAGACACCTATGACTCCTCTGAAGGAGTTACAAGAAGGAGACTAGTGAAGGAGGCCACCAAGACACCTATGACTCCTCTGAAGGAGTTACAAGAAGGACACTAGTGAGGGAGGCCACCAAGACACCTATGACTCTTCTGAAGGAGTTACAAGAAGGAGACTAGTGAGGGAGGCCACCAAGACACCTATGACTCCTGAAGGAGTTACAAGAAGGAGACTAGTGAGGGAGGCCACCAAGACACCTATGACTCCTCTGAAGGAGTTACAAGAAGGAGACTAATGAGGAAGGCCACCAAGACACCTATGACTCCTCTGAAGGAGTTACAAGAAGGGGACTAGAGAGGGAGGCCACCAAGACACCCATGACTCCTCTGAAGGAGTTACAAGAAGGAGACTAGTGAGGGAGGCCACCAAGACACCTATGACTCCTCTGAAGGAGTTACAAGAAGGAGACTAGTGAGGGAGGCCACCAAGACATCTATGACTCCTCTGAAGGGGGTACAAGAAGGAGACTAGTGAGGGAGGCCACCAAGACACCTATGACTCCTCTGAAGGAGTTACAAGAAGGAGACTAGTGAGGGAGGCCACCAAGACACCTATGACTCCTCTGAAGGAGTTACAAGAAGGAGACTAGTGAGGGAGGCCACCAAGACACCTATGACTCCTCTGAAGGAGTTACAAGAAGGACACTAGTGAAGGGGGTCACCAAGACACCTATGACTCCTCTTAAGGAGTTACAAGAAGGAGACTAGTGAAGGGGGTCACCAAGACACCTATGACTCCTCTTAAGGAGTTACAAGAAGGAGACTAGTGACTTGGTGTGAAGCATGGCGGTGGCAGCATCATGATGTGTCTCAGCCGCAGGTCCTGGAAGGCTTGTAAAGACAGAGGGTAAAATAAATGCAGCAAAGTCCAGATAAATCCTGGAGGACAACCTGATGCAGCCTGATAGAGAACTGAGACTTGGAGAAGATTTGTTTTCCATCAAGACAGGAGCCGAAGCAAACAGCCAAAGATACACAGAAATAGTTTAGAGACAACAAAGTGAAAGTTCTGGAGACCGAGCCAGAGTCCAGACCTCAATCCAACTGAGAACGAGTGTCTGGACTAGAAAAGTTCTGTCCACTCATGATCCCTGTGGAACCTTACACATTACAAATTTATATGATTATAGGAAGTAAAACATTAAAAATAGTCTTGCCTTGAATTTTAAATGTTCAGGGTGACACCTTGCAATGCGACAGAGAGAAAACCCAGTAAATCCCTGTGAGCCAGCTCCTGGCCACAGTAGAGAGGAAAATCTCCCAGGCTCAGGGAGGGCGGCCATCTGCCTCGACCGGTTGGAGCGAGGGGAGAAACGAACCGACGGCGAGAAACAACAAACGAAACCGCAACAGGCGGCCGGCCGACTGGTGAGGCCTGAACCGGCAGATCAGAAAACACGCAGCTCTGCAGCCAAGAAGCCCACAGGGAGGACGAAGCACAAACGCCGGGAGAGAGAAGACTCAGAGTTAATGACTGCAGGGCGGCGGATAAACGCATGGAGGGAGGGAAAGTATCACAACATACACAGCAACACAAACAGGAAGCCAAGGAAGAGAGAGGAAAAACTGCAAAACAGCAGATTTAAAAGAAGTTTAGCCTGACTAAAGAGGTCGAATTAAACTGGAAACTGAATACAATTAATCTAACTGGCTTTTTGTGTCTGTTTGTGCTCATTTTCTGTTTATTCTGGTCATTTGTGAGTTTTTTTGGTTGTTTTTTGTCTATCTTTGGTCTTTTTATGTGTTTTGTGTTGTTTTTTTGTCAATGTTTAGTCATTTTGTGAGTTTTGTGGTTGTTTTTTTTGTCTATTTTTGGTCATTTTGTGAGTTTTTTTGGTTGTTTTTTTTCTATTTTTGGTCATTTTGTGAGTGTTTTTGGTTGTTTCTTGTCTATTTTTGGTCATCTTGTGTGTTTTTGTGTTGTTTTTTGTCTATTTTTGGTCTTTTTGTGTGTTTTTGTGGTTGTTTTTTGTCTGTTTTGGTCATTTTGTGTGTTTTTGTGGTTGTTTTTTGTCTGTTTTGGTCATTTTGTGTGTTTTTGTGGTTGTTTTATGTCTATTTTTGATCATTTTGTGGTTGTTTTTTGTCTATTTTAGTAATTTTGTGAGTTTTTGTGGTTGTTTTTTTGTCTATTTTTCGTAATTTTGTGAGTTTTGTGGTTGTTTTGCACTTGGCTATAGACTTTTCTGACGTATTTTAGCCAATAAAGTATGACAAAATACACAATAAGGCAAACACATAAACAGGAAGCCAAGGAAGAATAACAGACTAGTAAAACTACAGAGTCAAAGTTAAAAACAAAACTTTTCAAACCAGCAACAGATCAATGCAAAACACCAGACGCAAACCCAGAGAGAAGTGCAGAGGTGCAGCTGAAGTAAAGACTCTCAGGAAGCGGTTGAGAGAATTAATGAATCTGCAGAAACAGTCTAATCAGTTGGAGGACTGGAGCTCCTCCTCCGAACACAATCCAGTTTTAGGTTTTGCAATTAGCTTCTCGGTTCCATTAAATACGTCCCGTTTTGCCGGCATTAGCAGCGATCTGCCGGGCTGGAAATTGAATTACACTCATTATCCCGAATTAATTTGAAAGTGCTGCATCCCCCTTTTCCTGACCTTTTCTGTTCCCAACAAAACCTGAACTTTACTAGCAGATTATATTGCGTTTATATGACCTGTAAGCTTCAGCAGCATCTTGATGCTAATGTCGTGTACCTTCACAGACGTGCAGATATCAGCAAATGTTTTGATCAAACATTTGTGAACTGAATAAATGTGTGTTGAGGGACTCCCGTGCAGGTCTCTGGAGCACCAACTGTGACTCTGATATTTGCATATTTGTCACCTTCGGATATAAAAACGCTAATTGTTGTTGCGCTAATCCCTCAAAGCTGCAGCAGAAACCAGTGCAGCGACCAGTTAAAGCCCAGTTCCCAGTAGCAGAGACAGTGATCCAGAGATGGACGAGTCACTGGTGACCTGGTGCTCATGATAACTACTGGTCCAGACAATGTGGGCGGTCTGTTTGTGGGTTTTTGTGATCATGTTCTGTCTGTTTGTGGTTGTTTTCTGTCTCTTTTCTGTAATTTCATGTCTTTCTGAGGTCCTTTTCTTTCCCTTTGTGGTTGTTTTTGGTCAGTTTTAAGTCTTTTTTTTAGTCTCTTTGTGGACATTTCAGGTCTCTTTCTGCAAATCTTTGTCTTTTTTGTGGTAATTTAGTGTCTTTTTGTGTCTTTTTTTGTTTATGTTGTCTGTTTGTGGCCATTGTTTGTCTCATTGTGGTCTTTTTTGCCTCATTTTTGTGCTTATTTTGTGATCTTTGTGATCATTTCTGTTTCTTTATGGTGATTTTGTGTGTCTTTATAGTTGTATTGTGTTTCTTTATAGTCCTTTCTGTCTCTTTTTGTGTGTTTTGTGACATTTTGCAGCCATTTTGTGTCCCTTTGTGGTCATTTTGTGCCTGTTGGTGGCTGTTTTATGTCTCTTTGTGGTTGATTTGTGTCTGCTAGCATTTTGTTTCTCTTCGTCGAGTGTTTCTGATGCTCGCTTTAGGACCGTCTTTGCACTGAGGCCTCTGACAGGGGACAGAAACATTCACGTCTCATCTACATTCACAGATAGTCGGTCAGTCGCTGTGCTGAAGTGTCACTTGGTGTCACTTTGTCACTTCAGAAAGTTACTGAGTGATTTCAGTTCTGTCCTTTGTTTCTGATCCGTCCTGCTGCCTGCTGTGAAACAGTCGATCCGACTGGCAATGAGCTGCAGATGGCGCCGCTCAGACCGACCGACTCTGGACCAGCAGAGACCAGGACACAGATCTGCTGCTGAGTCAGAACACTTCAGCTCACACAGTGTCACATAAGAAAAAGTTCATGGATTCAGAACAATTCCACCAGTTTGGCTCGCTTGTGGTGTAAAAAGAGTTAACGTGGGTACTAGAGATGTTTTTATTGTCCTATTGGTCTCTTCTGCCTCAGGTCAACAGTTGCAGTGGTCACTCATGTCTCAGTCTGTGCAGTTAAACAGGATATTAGACCTGAGGGACGTACCTTTACCTGTGCATGTGTTAATCTGAAATGGTTATATATATATGGTTTTATACAGCACTTTTCTAGACACTCAAAGACACTTTACATTGCATTATTCATGGTGGTAAGCTCCGTATGTAGCCACAGCTGCCCTGGGGTAGACTGACGGAGGCCAGTCTGCTCCATCGGCCCCTCCAACCACCACCTCTCACACTGCATCCACCCAGGCTTCCTGGTGTTCCTTCAAGGTCTCCCATCCAGGTACTGACCAGGCCCAAACCCGCTTAGCTTCCAAGATCTGATGGTATCAGGCGCCCACAAGTGAAACATGGATAAGTGTACGGACAGATGCAACAAAAACATTTTAAAGAACAATAAGTTGCACATCTGCAGCCCAAGGTTTCTTAGTTTTTCAATATTAAACCAGACTTCCAGGATCTTTTAACTCATTGATATCCCTGTTTCCAAACACGAATTAAATAGCTGCCCACAATCATCTTGGGTCTTTGTCTGTATGAAGAAGTGAGGCTATAAACTTCCTCACCTTCACAGAAGCTCTTATACTCAGGGTGGTTTTTGACTTTTGAAAACATCTTCTCTGAATGTCGTAGCGAACATTTCCTTCACGCGACTGATCAGACGTTTCCTTCATCATCTTCATCAGGATCCTGATTCTAAGAGCTTCAGAGAAAAGCAGCCAGACGTCTCTTCCTCGTTTTGCTCCTTCACATTCAGCTTCTCATCCAAGAGGCTCCTTCATAACGGAAGAAGCTTCACAGCAAACAAAGCATTTCTACTTTCAGGAAGGATTAAAGTCCTGAGCAGCAGTTTACACCGTTGGATGTATTTTCTGCTGCAGTGAAGCTTTTTAACACAGCAGAGGAACCCGAGTAGCCGATTTACTGATTCCATCTCTTATCTCTGAACTGAAGAAGCCTCTTGGATCAGAGATGAAACCAGAGCCGAAAAGAAAAGTCCGCTTCCTTTAGCTGCAGCTCCTGGCTTCACTAAGATCGGGACGACTGAGAATCGACACAGACAGCTTCCAGTTTGTTTTTCTTCTTCAACATTTGGTAGAAATCGTCAACCTGCTGCGTGCATTTCAGTATCTGCCTTATCATTCCAGATAAAACCCCAGAAATCAGATTCTCTGTTTCTCCTTGTGTGTGACATTTCAAAAGTTTGCTTGAAATTTGCTTCACAGTTGGAAACAGCTAGCCTGGGTTGTTCTTTGGTTTTCCAACAGTGACTCAGTAATGGTCTGTATTCCAGAGATGAAGCTGAGTCTCTGTGAATCTGCCAGCAAAATGCAGCTAAAACTGAATCCTCTCATCTCAAAGACAGAAGGAGCTGCATTGTAACAAATTAATTTAACTTACTGCCGTTTCCACATTTCTCTGTTCTGATATTTTACAGAAAAATAATGTCCACATCAAAACTTTGTATTCTTATAAATGGTAATTCATTCTTTTATAGTGATTTTTTTGCACTGTTTTACTGTAAAATTACAGTTTTTACTGAACTTAAATCAGCAAAAAATGAAATTAATTTACAGATATTTTGTTGTCCAACAAATAATTGTATATTAAGGATTTAAGAATAGCAAATAATGTTTTTACACATTTTTTAACCGATTTGGTCTGTGTTATTAAATTAATATAAGTTAGTATTACGGTGTCCTGGTGTTCTCCACCTGTCCACCAGGTGTCAATGTGTTTTTCTTTACAGAGGCTGAGTAGATGCTTGTCAGCTGACTGAGCCACACCTGGGCCCAGTGGTTCCAAGGCCTCCCTCATTCTCTCCAAGAGCCTCCCTCTGACAGGAGCTGGGTTTCTCCCTCCAGGGCTGAATCCAGATCTCCACCCTCTGGACTTGCAGACTGAGCCCAAGCACCCCTGACTGCAGTGGCAGTTCGGGACGGAGCTCAACGCTGCTCGTTGGCATGCTATTGGCCGAATCTAATGTTTGACTCCGCCCAAGGAGACATTGCCTGCATGTAAACCGAGCGCCGTCTTATGCTCCTAGCATAGTCACAAACCTGTATTTGGCCCTGTATGTGGTTCCACTCTGAATTGCATTAGATACACATGTTCCTGAAGGGTTAGGGTGAGGGTTAGGTTGCCACGAAACAGTTGCAAAATGAAGTAAAGTTGTAGGTAATAAGACTGAACGTGATTGGTTGATGGAACGTTGAGATGGGTGGAGTCAAACGTTGAGCGCCGCCCCGAATTTTGAGCTCCGCCCCGAACTGCACACTGCAGTCAGGGGCTTCTCGACTGAGCCCCCGCGGACTTCAGGTGTACGTAATGTCTGTGACGTCTTCACTGTCATCACGTAAAGTCTGCAACAGTGGGAGTCTGCTGCATTATGACTGGAGCTAATAGACGGGCTTGGAGTCTGTTTCACTCGTTTCTGTGAGACCATTTGAGAGACTACCATGTATATGGCATACTCACATAAGGCCCTCAGCTGAGCAACGTCTTACACCTGTGAAAAGGTGGTCATTTTCCTCCCGTAGTTTAATGTTCTGAAGGGTTTACTCATCTGTCCCTGCAAGTTGAGCTCCACCCTCAACTGCACACTGCAGTCAGGGGCTTCTCCCCAAGCAGACTCTGGAAGTCCGCAGAAAGTCCGCTTAAGGCCCCTTGTGGACTGGATGAACTGTGGATTTGGACGGCCCTCGGCACTCCCGGACTTCTTGCGAACGCGCCCGCAAAGTCGTCGAGTCTGCAAGTGCGGTGAAGTCTGAAGATTTGCCTTCAGCCCGGGTGCACCAGGAGCCGGGTTTGGAGTTTGGTTTGGTTCTTTAATTCACAGTTTGACTGGTTTAGTTAAAATAAAATATTTATTTTAGTCACTATACAATTGTTGTCTCCTTGTTTTTTGTTAGAGTTTTGAGCCAAGCTGGAACAATTAGTCAGAAAAAATGGGCCAAAAGTGTAGATAATGTCCGTGTACATAATGTGACTGTAAAAGTAGAAGTAGTAGTAGTAGGAGTTTTACTGTGTTCTTAAATCAGCTAAAATATTACTTTTATAATATTTTCTATTATTTTCCAGTTCCCTTGCTGTTAGATTTTCACTGTCTTCTTACGGATTTTAAGTTGTGTGCCTGTTTTTACGCTGTGCGGCGCACTTTTTGTACTTTGGAAGAAAATAAAGTCGGAGTCTCTTCGGTAAAGATCAGTTTTCAGACACGTCTACTAATGAGCCTTAATGTTTTCAGTCGTGTTACTGCTGTCAGTGAACTGTGTCATCTGCTTTAGCTAGCTTCATTGGTTACACACGGGAGTCCTGATTAATTAAACAGAAAGTTTTAATCTGTGTCTGACTGTTAAACTGAACACTGAGTTATTCCGGCTCAACAGCAACAACAGCAGCAGCAACAGTCCTAACAGACACGAGTACCAGCAGCTAAGTGACAAACAAAGTGTGTTGTTGTTGTTGTCAGGTGGATTGTGTGAAGGTGATTCCTCTTCTCTCTTATCTAGTTGTTCTCTGTCAGCCTGCTGTCTGCTGCACCGCAAACAAACAACACAACACACTTGGTGTAGGCTGTAACACACACCGACACACACTCACTGTGATCCGCTGACCGACACACAAACACACACATCAGGTGGAATAAACAGCAGCCTGGTGGACAGTGAGATAAGATAAGATAGCAGGAGTTGCAGCAGAGAAGGGGGTGATGCAAAATAATCATAAAAATGATTATGATTAAAAATAAAAATGAACAAGAACCATGATAAAACCTTTGTACACAAGAACAAATAACCAGACAAAAAAAAAAAACGGGACACGAGATGACAAAAGTGACACAAAAGGACAGAAAAGACACAAAAAGAGACAAAGATGAGACACAACCGTCCCAAAGAGACAGAAAACGAGAAGAAAAGAGACACAAGATGAGCACAGAGACAAATAAAGCAAGAAAAAATGAGACACAGACTGACAAAAACGACACAAAACAAGAGAAACACGACCAAACTGTCTCTTCAGGCTGTAAATAGTTCAATATCTACAGTATGTGGAAACAGCATTTGGTCCAGTGTTTTAACATCTGTGGAAACATGTTGGACATGTTGATTGACTTTTCTAATTCTGTAAAACAATTTTCAGACATCTCTGAGTTCTATCTCTTTCTTCATTACCCCTTTTCCACTGAGCTGGTTCCAGGTCCAGTTCAGAGCCAGAGGCTGACTTAGTACCAGTTCTTTGTGTTTCCACCTCCTAAGCACCGACTCCAGGTGCTAAAAACTGGTTCTTAGCAAGCACCAACTCTTTGCTGGGCCAGAGCTAAGAACCGAGTACGTCAGGGGCTGGGGGCGGGGTTATGGTGACCAACCATCAACGGTGGAAAGGGACACACAAGCGCTAATTAGTGTCCTTGTTCTCCAGGACGTCCCTGGTCCCATCACACATGTATTGGAATGACTCCTGGAAGTTTACCACAAACTGTTGACCTGAAATCCGCTACAGTTGTGTCCCACCAGTAGCGTGATCACGGATGTGTCCAGGCAACAGGAGGACCTCCGCCTCACAATAAGCCTTCAGACCATCTATAGAGATAAACATAGATATTATCATCAACTTATTGTGTTTGTTTAACTGCTATGTAATGGATGCTAGCGTAGTGGTTTTACGGTGACCCAATGGCTCTAACTTGGCTTCTTGCCAATGGAAAAGCAAACAGGTTCTTAGGAGGAACCAGATTTGAACCAACTAAGCACCAAACTAGCACCTGGTTCTTCTTGGTGGAAAAGGGGTACATGTTGTTCTCTTTCCTTAGAGCTGCAGGACTTTAGACTGCAATAAAAAACTACAATGCACTCAAGCGAGATGCAGACCCACACCGGATGCCTTCCTAAACATGGCAGGTAGCCCTGCGACCTTGACATTTGACCTTTTGATCCCAAAATTAAAGGGTGACCAGGGTAGGTCAAGATCAACATCTGTGCTGAGTTTGATTGTCCAATCTGTATTTATTCCGGGGTTATAGTGCAGACATACATACCCACACACTCACATACAGACAGACAGACAGACGGCCGTGACCACCCTACCCAAGGCCGACTCCGTTGACGTGGGTAATCAACCACAGTGAAGAAAAATGGAAAAATAGAGTGAAAGTCACAAAGCAATAAATGAAATATACATATATATACATCAATTGCAGAACTTCAATTTATACACGTTTACATGTTTGAAGCTTGATAAAGTTTCGGGTAAATATCACGGTTTGGGTTAAAATACGACCTTTTCATGAAAAAAAATTACTCAACCTGATGGATTGATTGTCAACATACTTGTAATTAACAGCAACTGATGACAAACCATTTCCAAACATTTCACTCTTTCAAACTGTCACCAAATCCTTTCATGTCTTCTTGCATTCTTTATTTGTTTTAGGAGTTTTGCTCTTTGGAAATGTTAATTTGCTCACTGTGGTTTCAGATTCGGGTCGTTTCAGGCTCTTCTGACGCCACAAACCAGAAACCAGCGACTTCAGAATAATAGCAGACCAGCACAGATGCAACACGTCACTGGTAAAAGGACCATAAACAGACATAAACATCAACAACTTTTAGTTACATTTTTTTTTATCTTAATGGAAAAAGTTCAAACAGCGGAACTAAAAGACAAGAAAGGAGAGCTATTTCTGCTTTAGGAGTGAAACGGCTCTCTGTCGGTGAGTGGATGTGAAATATAAGCAGCCATACCTAAGGCCAGAACACACCTACACAAAATCGATACACACTAAGACACACACAGAGTGCTGATGCTGCAGACGGCTCAGTGTGAGGCGGCTGCAGTCTTTGATATTCAGATATGAGGTCGCTGAAGGCAAACACACACACACACACACACACACACACACATATACACAAAGACACAACTCTGAACCGCACACTGCAGACGCTGCATCCATATAAAGAGGAGCTGAAACTGGATTTACATTCGCGGAGTTGACAGCTGACACTCAGGATGCTGAACTCTGGACTCAGAGCTTCTGTATTTACAGATGACGCCAGCATCACGTGAAACCTGAACTCGCTGTCGGCTGCAGCGATGTTCAACTGCTGCTGCTCCCCTGATGCACGGCTGAGAGTCACAGACAGGTAAATATGGGTTCTGCAAACATGCAAACTGGGATATAAGAGTTTTAAACACAGTCGACCCACAGGAGAGAAAATATTTAATTCTGCAAACAAAGAGCAGTGCAATACGTAGGATTCCAGTAAAAATGTGTTTTAAAAAGCAACAAACCAAACTGTGTAGAACCCTGTCTCCATGCATTTGTAACTCCTAGGCTGTACTATTGTAATTCCCAGAGACTCTCCTAGAAACCTCCAGCTGATCCAAAATGCTGCAGCCACAGTTCTGACAGGAACCAGTAACAGAGATCAGATTTCTCCTGTATTAGCGTCCGTGTACATCGCAGCCATTCGTTTTCTTATTTTGAGATTTCAAAATAAAAACGAAAAATAAAATGTTTCCCATTTTTTTTCAGTGATAAAACAAAATGAAAAACGGAAAACGGGCAGTAATTCATCATCCATCATCCGTCATCCGATATAATTACATGTGTTTGTAAATGGAAATTAAAATTAAAATACACCCGTGGAAAACTTATTTCTCTATTTCCCGTTGGTTTTGGCTCCGTGACCTGACTGACTTCTGAAGAGGAGCTAGCGATTTAGCGCTAGCTCCGCCGCTAGCGCTAAATCTCTACTTTGCTTTCTGGCAAAGCTAAAGTAACAGAAAACCTTCAAAACTCCCAAAAAACGTCCCGAAAAGCAGCCGAACACTAGCGATTTAGCGCTAGCGGCAGAGCTAGCAGCACCACAAGGTCCCTCCAAAGGGACAAATAAACCCCACGCTGGTGAAAAGTCCACTGTGAAATAGTGAACAATGTGAGCCAAGCAACGTTTGGACCCCACAGTGGGTCTTCATCAGGCCACGGCACACAGCAAGGTCTGCTAACAGTGAGCTAACACTGGAGCTTTAGATACCAGATCCTTCCTCATCAGAAGTCAGACGGGTCACGGAGCCGAAACGAACAGGAAGTGGAGAAATAAGTTTTCCACGGGTGTATTTTAATTTTAATTTCCATTTACAAACACATGTAATTATATCGGATGACGGATGATGGATGATGAATTACTGCCCGTTTTCCGTTTTTCATTTTGTTTTATCACTGAAAAAAAATGGGAAACATTTTATTTTTCGTTTTTATTTTGAAATCTCAAAATAAGAAAACGAATGGCCGCAATGTACACGGACCTATTAGCTTCTCTTCATTGGCTCCCTGTAAAATCCAGGATAGGATTTAAAATCCTCCTTCTAACATATAAAACTGTTAATGAGCAGCTCCATCATATCTAAAAAACCTTGTTGTACCTTATCATCCCAACAGAACCCTTCACTGTGAGACTGCAGGTCTACTTGTGGTTCCCAGTAGACCTCCCATTCTACTTCCAGAGCCTTCAGTTATCAGCTTCTCTCTTATGGAATCAGCTCCCAGTTTGGGTTCTGGAGGCAGACACCCTCTCTGCTTTTAAGATAAAGCTTAACACTTTCCTATTTGACAAGTCTTATAGCTAGGGCTGCTCAGGATCTCCTGAGCTTCCCTTAGTTATGCTGCCATAGATTTAGACTGCTGAGGGACTCACATGACGCACTGGGCTCCTCTCCTCTACTCTCTGTACTGTCACATATATCACCATTACATATGACTGGCCTATGTCTTCTGGGTGTGGAAAGATATTCCAGCATGTCTAAAATCAGAAGTGTATAAAGTAAATAAAAACGGTGATAAAACTGTGCCCTGTGGAGCTCCAGTTCTCGTTAAATAGTGCCAGACTGTTTGTTCCGAAGTCTGACAAACTGAGGATGTGATAAAAGATGGTTTAAAACCCAAGCAATGGTTGTGTTGTGTAATTTAAAACTCAGTAGCTTCTCAGCTAAAACATGGGGTTGGATTGTATTAAAAGCACTAGAAAAATCAAAGAACATGATCCTGACGGAACTCGCTCGAGTCTCCAGGTGGCTGGAGATGCTAAAGTATAGCATCGTCCACCCCACCCCCCTCCTATAGGCAAATTGAAGGGGGTCCTGAAAGACGGAGACCTGACGGCTCAGGTGACCCAGGACAACCCTCTAAAAACATTCCATAGTGCGTGAGGTCAGAGCTGTCGGTCTGAGCTCACTGAGGCCACACGTGTTAGGCACAAGACAAGAAGTTTTCCACATCATTCCACATGTGATGACAGATGTTGTAAATATGCGCTATATAAATAAAATTTAATTGAATTGTCTCCACGAAAGACCGAAAATGCAAAATATGTGTTCTGCAAACAATAAAGAGTCCAATAATCTCTTCTCTGACTGACAGCAGAGAAGAAAGTTGCACTGAATTCTGCAAACTGAAGACCAAAAACGTGTTTTCAGACACAACTGAACAAATACACAAAGAGCAGAACTCTGTCTCTACAAGATTATACAATTAAACTGTATTCTGAACAATGTTTTGAGGGAAACGTACTTTTATTTTGGTTGCAGCTATGTTAAACTGTTGTTGCACGCCTGATGCAAACCCTGCATGACTGAGAGTGGATGTGAGGTCAGTATGTGTTCTACAAACATGCAAATGATTAGAAACACAGTCGACCCACAGCAGAGAGAAAGTCAAATTTAATTCTCCCAACAGAAGACCAAAGAAATGCCTAAGATTCCAGTAAACACATGTTTTAAGAAGCAACTAAACACAACTCTGCACAGCTCTTTCTGCGACAGTATAGAAGACGAGAGTTCTGAAGCCCGGTCATCAGCAGAGGAGAATCTGCATCTAAACAGAAGGCCGATGTAAAGAGCAAGAGCATACATACAAAAGAGCATAAGTCTTTGTAATAACTAATTACACAGCTAAACTTCATTCTTAATAATGCTTTGATGCAAACGTGCTTTCATTTTGGCTGCAGCTACTTTCAACTGTTGCTGCTCATCTGATGCATGGCTGAGAGTCACAGGCAGGTGCATATGTGTTCTGTAGACATGCAAACTGTAATATGATCACAGCACGACAACATCTCAACAACTCTGGAGAGCACATATTTAGCATTTTCTGTCATTTTTATAGCCAAACGTACATATTGAAAAAACAGAGTAGATGTTTTTGTACATTTCCATCCCAACATATCCAACATTCACTGTCCTTCACTGTAAAGTTACTGACTGCGATCACGTCACCCACTTTATAGAAGGCTTCTAATTTAAAGAAAACACTTCAAAAAAGTAAATGAATGAAAGTAAAGAAAGACTTGCGATGCTAAAATTCAGGATTTATTTGATTTGTGTATTTATTTAATGTGACCTTGCAGGGTGATTATAGCAGCTGATAGAAGCAGAAAAGTATATGATAAACCAGTGGTTCTCAACTGGTCCAGCCTCAGGACCCACTATGTCTCTATTAATAACAGTCACGACCCAAATTTTTAAAGTTTGCTGTTCCTGTTGACAAATTAAGGTTTATTTGGGTGTAGTCTCAATGCATTTTGATACAACTTCAGAAAATTTTGGCTTATTTATTTGCTCATTTTGGTATATTTGGACGCTTTTGCCAAGTTTTTGGGCATATTTTGGCCCATTTCGACAGATTCTGAGCACATTTTGGTTCATTTTAGCATAAATTTCTCCAGTAAGCTGGCAGAGACAAGTCTAGAGGTTAATAATGGGCAACTACTGGTGTCACCACCACTAAATATCCTGCTACTGAAAGCAAACTGTGTAATAAGAAACACATCCTTCAAAATAAAAGACTTTATCCCGGTACTTTTTTGAGGAGGGGGGCATGCTTCTGCAACCTTCTAAAAATGGCTTTGCGACCCACTTTTGGGTCCCGACCCACCAGTTGAGAACCACTGTGATAAAGTATGTGTTGTGTAGGAAAGTTCTGTCCATGCTTCATTTACCTTACTGCTTCTGTATGTCACCGCTCTGCTGGCTTTTAACCAAGTGTTTACTGGTTTCATCAGGAATGTTCTGTGCTCAGATACAATGACAGCTGGTCAGGATGGTCCAGAGTCAACCAGGAACCAGCAGAAAGCAGGTCTGGATGAACCAGAAGCTGCTGGAACACAGCTGTCAGTGTCCACAGGGTTGGACATCAACATGAGCTGAGAGGCTCCATGAAGAAGGAAGTTCTTCCTCTAGAAGCAGAACCTTAAAGCTCCACTGATCACCTGGACAAAGAAAAGGCCTTCTGGAGGAAAGTTCTGAGGTCAGATGGAACAAAGACTGAGGAGAGAAGGTGAGGCCTTCAACCCCAACAACACCAGACCTACCATCCAGCATGGAGGTGGCAGCATCATGCTCTGTGGAACTGGAGCTTCACACAAAGTCAATGGAATAAAGAAGGAGGATGATTAAAACCTTGGACACAGTTGGATGTTTCAACAAGACAATGAGTCCAAACACATCAAAGTGGTAAAGAAATGGTTCAGTCAGGCTAGAATGAAGGTTTTAGACTGGTCCCCCCAAAGTCCTGACTTAAACCATCAAGAACCTGGGGACTGATGAAGAAACAAATCTGAGTCATGGAGACAACACATGTAGTTGGACTGAACCAATCTAATACATTGTTGTACATATTTTTTGGCCCAGCACATTTTCATATTTCATGAAGATCCATCATAAATTGATGAAAGACCCAAAATGCATGATTGACTCTTTATGACTGAACATGGCAGTAACTAGACTGGTATTAACGACACCTGGGATCACACAATCTAAAACTGATGAGGTGCCATCAAACCTCTCCGTGTGCCCACAGTCTGTGTGATATTGCTTCATTTGAATTAACATTTGTCTCAGTTGACAGATGATTTGAATCCCGTCAAATGTAATTGACTGATGTCATGAATGAATGTTGATGGAGCGGTGACCCGTCCAGGTGCACCTGCCTCTCAGTTTACAGTAATAGAGTCACGTAGGATCCTTTGTTTGTACTGCATGATGCAAAGAGCCCACACAGTCCTGCTGCTGGGACACACGAGCATCTTCAACACAGGCAGAAGCATCACTGAGCATTGGAGTGAACAGCAGTCAGTGAGTTTGAGACCAGGACTTCAGGACCAGACAAAAGTGGGTGTTCTTTAAAAACGTACTGATTTTCAATTTATATCTTTAAAATGCAGCTTTCTCTACAAATATTCAAGTTGTTCTTTATTTTCTAAACTGACTTCACTGGAACAGCCTCCACTGCAAACCGACTTCAGCTGACTCTTACTGTGTTTTCACACATTTTTCATACATTAAGTTCCAATGAGTCGTCCTTTTGTTGCAGTGAACTTACTCATTTCTTCAGCATGAGAGACTGATGTGGCTCCATTCAAATCACCTGTTACAGTAGCTGTTAACGTCAGCTGCTGCCTCCATGTTTGTAGTCTCTCTCAGCTGCTTTGTTGCTTCTTGTGGAAGTCTCTTTAAATTTGTGGATGAGTTGAATTCACAAGTTTTATTTTTAACATGAATTGGCAGCGTAAGATAAATCGATAAA
>JAMOIN010001855.1:0-15917 GCA_024666655.1 Dascyllus trimaculatus
GGGATTATGTCAAAAATGTCACAAAAAGGTAAAAATGTCACAGAAACGTCATACCACTTGGAATCATGTAAAAATGTCACAAAAAGGTCAAAAATGTCACAAAAACGTCATACCGCGGTATGAGGTCAAAAATTTCACAGAAAGTCATACCGCGGTATAAGGTCAAAAATGTCAGAAAAAACGTCATACCGCGGTATGAGGTCAAAAATGTGACAAAAACGTCAGATCGCGCGGAATCATGTAAAGAATGTCAAAAAAGGTCAAAAATGTCACAAAAACCTTATACCACGGTATGAGGTCAAAAATGTCACAAAAACGTCATACCGCGGGATGAGGTCAAAAATGTCACAAAAGTCACAAAAACGTCATACCGCGGTATGAGGTCAAAAATGTCGCAAATACGTCATACCGCGGTATGAGGTCAAAAATGTCACAAAAAGGTCAAAAATGTCACAAAAACGTCATACCGCTGTATGAGATCCAAAATGTCACAAAAACTTCATACCGCGGAATGATTTCAAAAATGTCACAACAACGTCATACCGCGGGATGATGTCACAAATGTCACAAAAACGTCATACCGCGGTATGAGGTCAAAAACATCCTAAAAGAAAGTCACAAAAATTTCATACCACAGTATGAGGTCAAAAATGTCCACAAAAACGTCATACCCATGGAATCATGTAAAAATGTCAAAAGGTAAAAAAATGTCACAAAAACGTTATACCACGGTATGAGGTCAAAAACGTCACTAAAACGTCATACCGCAGTATGAGGTAAAAAATGTCACTGAAAGTTCAAAAATATGTCAAAAAGGTAACAAAAAGGTCAAAAATGTCTCTTAATAGTCATACAGCGGTATGAGGTCAAAAATGTCACAAAAACGTCATACCGCGGTATGAGGTCAAAAACGTCACAAAAGTCACAAAAACGTCATACCGCGCGGTATGAGGTCAAAAATGTCGCAAATACGTCATTCCGCGGTATGAGGTCAAAAATGTTACAAAAAGGTCAAAAATGTCGCAAAAACGTCACACCGCTGTATGAGGTCAAAAATGTCACAAAAACGTCATACCGCGGGATGATGTCAAAAATGTCACAAAGACGTCATACCGCGGAATCATGTAAAAAATGTCACAAAAATGTCACAAAAACGTCATTCCGCGGGATCATGTCAAAAATGTCATAAAAAGATCAAAAATGTCTCAAAAACGTCATACCGCGGTATGAAGTCAAAATTATCACAAAAACGTCATACCGCGGTATGAGGTCAAAATTGTCACATAAACGTCATGCTGCGAAATGATGTCAAAAGTGTCACACTTGTAACTTTTCAAACTACTGTATATATGTATATATTTTATTTTATTTTATTTTATTTTTATTTTATTTTATTTTATTGTATTTTATTATTTCTTATTAAGGCACTGTTCTTCTCTTTGTGTTTGTGCTTCAACTGCACTCTGGCAACAGAATTTCCTTCGGGATTAATAAAGTTGATCTTTATCTTTATCTTTAAAAAAGGTCAAAAATGTCACAAAAACGTCATACCGCGGGATGAGGTCAAAAACGTCACAAAAGTCACAAAAACGTCATACCGCGGTATGAGGTCAAAAATGTCGCAAATACGTCATGTCGCGGTATGAGGTCAAAAATGTCAAAAAAAGGTCAAAAATGTCACAAAAACGTCATACCGCTGTATGAGGTCCAAAATGTCACAAAAACTTCATACCGCGGAATGATTTCAAAAATGTCACAAAAACATCATACCGCGGGATGATGTCACAAATGTCACAAAAACGTCATACCGCGGAATGATTTCAAAAATGTCAAAAAAACATCATACCGCGGAATAATGTAAAAAATGTCACAAAAATGTCACAAAAACGTCATACCGCCGGATCATGTCAAAAATGTCGTAAAAAGATCAAAAATGTCTCAAAAACGTTATACCGCGGTATGAAGTCAAAAATGTCACAAAAACGTCATACCGCGGTATGAGGTCAAAAATGTCACAAAAACGTCATACCGCGGAATGATGTAAAAAATGTCACAAAAAGGTCAAAAATTTCACAAAAATGTCATACCGCGGTATAAGGTCAAAAATGTCACAAAAAAGTCATACAGCGGGATGATGTCAAAAATGTTCCGAAAAGGTCAAAAATGTCACAAAAACGTCAAACCGCAGTATGAGGTCAAAAACGTCACAAAAACATCATCCCGCGGTATGAGGTCAAAAACGTCACAAAAGTCACAAAAACGTCATACCGCGGTGTGAGGTCAAAATTGTCACAAAAACGTCATGCCGCGGAATGTTGTCAAAAATGTCACAAAAATTTCATACCGCAGTATGATGTCAAAAATGTCACAAACACGTCATACCACGTCAGACCGCGGTGTGTGGTCAAAATTGTCACAAAAACGTCATGCCGCGGAATGTTGTCAAAAATGTCACAAAAATTTCATTCCGCAGTATGATGTCAAAAATGTCACAAAAACGTCATACCGCGGGATTATGTCAAAAATGTCACAAAAAGGTAAAAAATGTCACAAACACGTCATACCACGTCATACCGCGGTGTGAGGTCAAAATTGTCACAAAAACGTCATGCCGCGGAATGTTGTCAAAAATGTCACAAAAACGTCATACCGCGGTATGAGGTCAAAAATGTCACAAAAACGTCATACCGCGGAATCATGTAAAAAATGTCACAAAAAGGTCAAAAATTTCACAAAAATGTCATACCGCGGTATAAGGTCAAAAATGTCACAAAAAAGTCATACAGCGGGATGATGTCAAAAATGTTCCAAAAAGGTCAAAAATGTCACAAAAACGTCATACCGCGGTATGAGGTCAAAAACGTCACAAAAACATCATCCCGCGGTATGAGGTCAAAAACGTCACAAAAGTCACAAAAACGTCATACCGCGGTGTGAGGTCAAAATTGTCACAAAAACGTCATGCCGCGGAATGTTGTCAAAAATGTCACAAAAATTTCATACCGCAGTATGATGTCAAAAATGTCACAAACACGTCATACCACGTCATTCCGCGGTGTGAGGTCAAAATTGTCACAAAAACGTCATGCCGCGGAATGTTGTCAAAAATGTCACAAAAATTTCATTCCGCAGTATGATGTTAAAAATGTCACAAAAACGTCATACCGCGGGATTATGTCAAAAATGTCACAAAAAGGTAAAAAATGTCACAAAAACGTCATACCACGGAATCATGTAAAAAATGTCACAAAAAGGTCAAAAATGTCACAAAAACGTCATACCGCGGTATGAGGTCAAAAATGTCACAAAAACGTCATAAAACGGGATGAGGTCAAAAATGT
This sequence comes from Dascyllus trimaculatus, assembly GCA_024666655.1. Taxonomy (NCBI): domain Eukaryota; kingdom Metazoa; phylum Chordata; class Actinopteri; family Pomacentridae; genus Dascyllus; species Dascyllus trimaculatus. The sequence continues at coordinate 3,342 of JAMOIN010001855.1, forward strand.
CACAAAAACGTCATACCACGGAATGATGTCAAAAATGTCACAAAAACGTCATACCGCGGAATCATGTAAAAAATGTCAAAAAAGGTCAAAAATGTCACAAAAACGTTATACCACGGTATGTGGTCAAAAATGTAACAAAAACGTCATACCGCGGTATGAGGTCAAAAACGTCACAAAAGTCACAAAAATTTAATACCACGGTATGAGGTCAAAAATGTCACAAAAACGTCATACCGCGGTATGAGGTCAAAAATGTCAAAAAAACGTCACACCGCGGTATGAGGTCAAAAACGTCACAAAAGTCACAAAAACGTCATACCGCGCGGTATGAGGTCAAAAATGTCGCAAATACGTCATACCGCGGGATGATGTCAAAAATGTCACAAAAAGGTAAAAAATGTCACAAAAACGTCATACCGCGGAATCATGTAAAAAATGTCACAAAAAGGTCAAAAATGTCACAAAAACGTCATACCGCGGTATGAGGTCCAAAAAGTTCACAAAAACGTTATACCGCGGGATGAGGTCAAAAATGTCACAAAAACGTCAAACCGCGGTATGAGGTAAAAAACGTCACAAAAGTCACAAAAATTTCATACCACGGCATGAGGTCAAAAATGTCACAAAAACGTCATACCGCGGGATGAGGTCAAAAATGTCACAAAAAGGTCAAAAATGTCACAAAAACGTCATACCGCTGTATGAGATCCAAAATGTCACAAAAACTTCATACCGCGGAATGATTTCAAAAATGTCACAAAAACGTCATACCGCGGGATGATGTCACAAATGTCACAAAAACGTCATACCGCGGTATGAGGTCAAAAATGTCACAAAAACTTCATACCGCGGAATGATTTCAAAAATGTCACAAAAACGTCATACCGCGGGATGATGTCACAAATGTCACAAAAACGTCATACCGCGGTATGAGGTCAAAAATGTCACAAAAACGTCATACCGCGGAATCATGTAAAAAATGTCAAAAAAGGTAAAAAATGTCACAAAAACGTTATGCCACAGTATGAGGTCAAAAATGTCACAAAAACGTCATGCCGCGGTATGAGGTCAAAAGTGTCACAAAAACGTCATACCGCGGTATGAGGTCAAAAACGTCACAAAAGTCACAAAAACGTCATACCGCGCGGTATGAGGTCAAAAATGTCGCAAATACGTCATTCCGCGGTATGAGGTCAAAAATGTTACAAAAAGGTAAAAAATGTCGCAAAAACGTCACACCGCTGTATGAGGTCCAAAATGTCACAAAAACGTCATACCGCGGGATGATGTCAAAAATGTCACAAAGACGTCATACCGCGGAATCATGTAAAAAATGTCATAAAAAGATCAAAAATGTCTCAAAAACGTCATACCGCGGTATGAAGTCAAAATTATCACAAAAACGTCATACCGCGGTATGAGGTCAAAAATGTCACAAAAACTTCATACCACGGAATGAGGTCAAAAATGTCACAAAAACGTCATACCGCGGTTTGAGGTCAAAATTGTCACATAAACGTCATGCTGCGAAATGATGTCAAAAGTGTCACACTTGTAACTTTTCAAACTACTGTATATATATGTATATATTTTATTTTATTTTATTTTTATTTTATTTTATTTTATTGTATTTTATTATTTCTTATTAAGGCACTGTTCTTCTCTTTGTGTTTGTGCTTCAACTGCACTCTGGCAACAGAATTTCCTTCGGGATTAATAAAGTTGATCTTTATCTTTATCTTTAAAAAAGGTCAAAAATGTCACAAAAACGTCATACCGCGGGATGAGGTCAAAAACGTCACAAAAGTCACAAAAACGTCATACCGCGGTATGAGGTCAAAAATGTCGCAAATACGTCATGCCGCGGTATGAGGTCAAAAATGTCAAAAAATGGTCAAAAATGTCACAAAAACGTCATACCGCTGTATGAGGTCCAAAATGTCACAAAAACTTCATACCGCGGAATGATTTCAAAAATGTCACAAAAACATCATACCGCGGGATGATGTCACAAATGTCACAAAAACGTCAAACCGCGGTATGAGGTCAAAAATGTCACCAAAACGTCATACCGCGGAATAATGTAAAAAATGTCACAAAAATGTCACAAAAACGTCATACCGCCGGATCATGTCAAAAATGTCGTAAAAAGATCAAAAATGTCTCAAAAACGTTATACCGCGGTATGAAGTCAAAAATGTCACAAAAACGTCATACCGCGGTATGAGGTCAAAAATGTCAGAAAAACGTCATACCGCGGAATGATGTAAAAAATGTCACAAAAAGGTCAAAAATTTCACAAAAATGTCATACCGCGGTATGAAGTCAAAAATGTCACAAAAAAGTCATACAGCGGGATGATGTCAAAAATGTTCCAAAAAGGTCAAAAATGTCACAAAAACGTCATACCGCGGTATGAGGTCAAAAACGTCACAAAAACATCATCCCGCGGTATGAGGTCAAATACGTCACAAAAGTCACAAAAACGTCATACCGCGGTGTGAGGTCAAAATTGTCACAAAAACGTCATGCCGCGGAATGTTGTCAAAAATGTCACAAAAATTTCATTCCGCAGTATGATGTCAAAAATGTCACAAAAGCGTCATACCGCGGGATTATGTCAAAAATGTCACAAAAAGGTAAAAAATGTCACAAACACGTCATACCACGTCATACCGCGGTGTGAGGTCAAAAATTTCACAGAAAAGTCATACCGCGGTATGAGGTCAAAAATTTCACAAAAACGTCAAATGAGGTATGAGGTCAAAAATGTCACAAAAACGTCATACCGCGGTGTGAGGTCAAAATTGTCACAAAAACGTCATTCCGCGGAATGATGTCAAAAATGACACAAAAACGTCACATTGCTGGATGAGGTCAAAAACGTCACAAAAGTCACAATAACGTCATGCCGCGGTATGAGGTCAAAAATGTCGCAGAAACCTCATACCGCGGAATGATGTCAAAAATTTCACAAAAAAGTCATTCCGCGGGATGGTGTCAAAAATGTCACAAAAACGTCATACCGCGGTATGAGATCAAAAATGTCTCAAAAACGTCATACAGCGGAATCATGTAAAAAATGTCACAAAAAGGTCAAAAATTTCGACAAAAACGTCATAACGTGGTATGAGGTCAAAAACGTCACGAAAACGTCATACCGCGGTATGAGGTCAAAAATGTCACAAAAACATTAAACCGCGGGATGAGGTCAAAAATGTCACAAAAACGTCATACCGCGGTATGAGGTCAAAATTGTCACAAAAACGTCATACCGCGGCATGAGGTATAAAGTGTCACAAAAACGTCATACCGCGGAGTCATGTCAAAAATGTCACAAAAAGGTCAAAAATGTCACAAAAACGTCATACCGCGGAATGATGTCAAAAATTTCACAGAAAAGTCATACCGCGGTATGAGGTCAAAAATGTCAGAAAAACATCATACCGCGGTATGAGGTCAAAAATGTCACAAAAACGTCATACCGCGCGGAATCATGTAAAGAATGTCAAAAAAGGTCAAAAATGTCACAAAAACCTTATACCACGGTATGAGATCAAAAATGTCACAAAAACGTCATACCGCGGTATGAGGTAAAAAAAGTCACAAAAGTCACAAAAATTTCATACCACGGTATGAGGTCAAAAATGTCGCAAAAACGTCATACCGCGGGATGAGGTCAAAAATGTCACAAAAAGGTCAAAAATGTCACAAAAACGTCATACCGCTGTATGAGATCCAAAATGTCACAAAAACTTCATACCGCGGAATGATTTCAAAAATGTCACAAAAACATCATACCGCGGGATGATGTCACAAATGTCACAAAAACGTCATACCGCGGTCTGAGGTCAAGAATGTCACAAAAACGTCATACCGCGCGGAATCATGTAAAGAATGTCAAAAAAGGTCAAAAATGTCACAAAAACCTTATACCACGGTATGAGGTCAAAAATGTCACAAAAACGTCATACCGCGGTATGAGGTAAAAAACGTGACAAAAGTCACAAAAATTTCATACCACGGTATGAGGTCAAAAATGTCACAAACGTCATACCGCGGGATGAGGTCAAAAACGTCACAAAAGTCACAAAAACGTCATACCGCGGTATGAGGTCAAAAATGTCGCAAATACGTCATACCGCGGTATGAGGTCAAAAATGTCACAAAAAGGTCAAAAATTTCATAAAAACGTCATACCGCGGAATCATGTAAAAAATGTCACAAAAAAGTCATACAGCGGGATGATGTCAAAAATGTTCCAAAAAGGTCAAAAATCTCACTAAAACATCATACCGCGGTATGAGGTCAAAAACGTCACAAAAACATCATACCACGGAATGAGGTCAAAAATGTCACAAAAACGTCATACCGTGGTGTGAGGTCAAAATTGTCACTAAAACATCATACCGCCGTATGAGGTCAAAAACGTCACAAAAACATTAAACCGCGGGATGATGTCACAAATGTCACAAAAACGTCATACCGCGGTATGAGGTCAAGAATGTCACAAAAGTGTCATACCGCGCGGAATCATGTAAAGAATGTCAAAAAAGGTCAAAAATGTCACAAAAACCTTATACCACGGTATGAGGTCAAAAATTTCACAAAAACGTCAAATGAGGTATGAGGTCAAAAATGTCACAAAAACGTCATACCGCGGTGTGAGGTCAAAAATGTCACAAAAACGTCATACCGCGGAATCATGCAAAAAATGTCACAAAAAGGTCAAAAATGTCACAAAAACGTCATACCGCGGTATGAGGTCAAAAATGTCACAAAAACGTTATACCGCGGGATGAGGTCAAAAAAGTGACAAAAACGTCATACCGCGGAATGATGTCAAAAATTTCACAGAAAAGTCATACCGCGGTATGAGGTCAAAAATGTCACAAAAACGTCAAATGAGGTATGAGGTCAACAATGTCACAAAAACGTCATACCGCGGAATCATGTAAAAAATGTCAAAAAAGGTCAAAAATGTCACAAAAACGTTATACCACGGTATGAGGTCAAAAATGTCACAAAAACGTCATACCGCAGTATGAGGTCAAAAACGTCACAAAAGTCACAAAAATTTCATACCACGGTATGAGGTCAAAATGTCACAAAAACGTCATACCGCGGTATGAGGTCAAAAATGTCACAAAAACGTCATACCGCGGTATGAGGTCAAAAACGTCACAAAAGTCACAAAAACGTCATACCGCGCGGTATGAGGTCAAAAATGTCGCAAATACGTCATTCCGCGGTATGAGGTCAAAAATGTTACAAAAAGGTGAAAAATGTCGCAAAAACGTCATACCGCGGGATGATGTCAAAAATGTCACAAAGACGTCATACCGCGGAATCATGTAAAAAATGTCACAAAAATGTCACAAAAACGTCATTCCGCGGGATCATGTCAAAAATGTCATAAAAAGATCAAAAATGTCTCAAAAACGTCATACCGTGGTATGAAGTCAAAATTATCACAAAAACGTCATACCGCGGTATGAGGTCAAAAATGTCACAAAAACGTCATACCGCGGTATGAGGTAAGAAGTGTCACAAAAACGTCATAATGCGGAATCTTGTCAAAAATGTCACAAAAAGGCCAAAAATGTCACAAAAACGTCATACTGCGGTATGAGGTCAAAAATGTCACAAAAACGTCATACGGCGGGATGATGTCAAAGATGTCACAAAAACTTCATACCACGGTATGAGGTCAAGAATGTCACAAAAACGTCATACCGTGATGAGGTCAAAAATTTCACAAAAACGTCATACCGCGGTATGAGGTCAAAATTGTCACATAAACGTCATGCTGCGAAATGATGTCAGAAATGTCACAAAAAGGTAAAAAATTTCACAAAAACGTCATACCGCGGTATGAGGTCAAAAATGTCACAAAAATTTCGTACCGCGGTATGAGGTCAAAAGCGTCACAAAAGTCACAATAACGTCATGCCGCGGTATGAGGTCAAAAATGTCGCAAAAACCTCATACCGCGGAATGATGTCAAAAATTTCACAAAAAAGTCAGTCCGCGGGATGATGTCAAAAATGTCACAAAAACATCATACCGCGGGATGAGTTCAAAAATGTCTCAAAAACGTCATACAGCGGAATCATGTAAAAAATGTCACAAAAATGTCAAAAATTTCACAAAAACGTCATAACGCGGTATGAGGTCAAAAACGACACGAAAACGTCATACCGCGGTATGAGGTCAAAAATGTCACAAAAACGTCATACCGCGGTATGAGGTCAAAAATGTCACCAAAACGTCATACCGCGGAATCATGTAAAAAATGTCACAAAAAGGTCAAAAATTTCATAAAAACGTCATACCGCGGAATCATGTAAAAAATGTCACAAAAAAGTCATACAGCGGGATGATGTCAAAAATGTTCCAAAAAGGTCAAAAATCTCATAAAAACATCATACCGCGGTATGAGGTCAAAAACGTCACAAAAACATCATCCCGCGGTATGAGGTCAGAAATGTCGCAAAAACGTCATACGGCGGGATGATGTCAAATATGTCACAAAAACTTCATACCACGGAATGAGGTCAAAAATGTCACAAAAACGTCATACCGTGGTGTGAGGTCAAAATTGTCACAAAAACGTCATGCCGCGGAATGTTGTCAAAAATGTCACAAAACTTTCATACCGCAGTATGATGTCAAAAATGTCTCAAAAACGTCATACCGCGGAATCATGCAAAAAATGTCACAAAAAGGTCAAAAATGTCACAAAAACGTCATACCGCGGTATGAGGTCAAAAATGTCACAAAAACGTTATACCGCGGGATGAGGTCAAAAAAGTGACAAAAACGTCATACTGCGGAATGATGTCAAAAATTTCACAGAAAAGTCATACCGCGGTATGAGGTCAAAAATGTCACAAAAACGTCAAATGAGGTATGAGGTCAAAAATGTCACAAAAACGTCATACCGCGGAATCATGTAAAAAATGTCAAAAAAGGTCAAAAATGTCACAAAAACGTTATACCACGGTATGAGGTCAAAAATGTCACAAAAACGTCATACCGCAGTATGAGGTCAAAAACGTCACAAAAGTCACAACAATTTCATACCACGGTATGAGGTCAAAAATGTCACAAAAACGTCATACCGCGGTATGAGGTCAAAAATGTCACAAAAACGTCATACCGCGGTATGAGGTCAAAAACGCCACAAAAGTCACAAAAACGTCATACCGCGTGGTATGAGGTCAAAAATGTCGCAAATACGTCATTCCGCGGTATGAGGTCAAAAATGTTACAAAAAGGTCAAAAATGTCGCAAAAACGTCATACCGCGGGATGATGTCAAAAATGTCACAAACACGTCATACCGCGGAATCATGTAAAAAATGTCACAAAAATGTCACAAAAACGTCATTCCGCGGGATCATGTCAAAAATGTCATAAAAAGATCAAAAATGTCTCAAAAACGTCATACCGTGGTATGAAGTCAAAATTATCACAAAAACGTCATACCGCGGTATGAGGTCAAAAATGTCACAAAAACGTCATACCGCGGTATGAGGTAAGAAGTGTCACAAAAACGTCATAATGCGGAATCTTGTCAAAAATGTCACAAAAAGGCCAAAAATGTCACAAAAACGTCATACTGCGGTATGAGGTCAAAAATGTCACAAAAACGTCATAGGGCGGGATAATGTCAAAAATGTCACAAAAACTTCATACCACGTTATGAGGTCAAAAATGTCACAAAAAAGTATAAAATGTCACAAAAACGTCATACCGCGGTGTGACGTCAAAAATGTCACAAAAACGTCATGCCGCGGAATGTTGTCAAAAATGTCACAAAAACGTCATACCGTGGGATGATGTCAAAAATATCACAAAAACTTCATACCGCAGTATGATGTCAAAATGTCACAAAAACGTCATACCGCGGGATGAGGTCAAAAATGTCACAAAAATTTCTTACCGCAGTATGATGTCAAAAATGTCACAAAAACGTCATACCGCGGGATGAGGTCAAAAATATCACAAAAACTTCATACCACGGAATGAGGTCAAAAATGTCACAAAAACGTCATACCGCGGTATGATGTCAAAAATGTCACAAAAACGTCATACCGCGGTATGAGGTCAAAAACGTCACAAAAGTCACAAAAACGTCATACCGCGGGATGAGGTCAAAAATGTCACAAAAAATTCAAAAATGTCACAAAACGTCATACGGCAGAATGATGTCAAAAACTTGACAAAAACGTTACAAAAACGTCATGCCGCGGTATGAGGTCAAAAATGTCACAAAAATGTCATACGGCAGGTTGAGGTCAAAAATGTCTCAAATACGTCATACCGCGGTATAAGTTCAGAAATATCACAAAAACGTCATACTGCGGAATGATGTCGAAAATTGCACAAAAAGGTCAAAAATGTCGCAAAGACGTCATACCGCGGGATGATTTAAAAAATGTCACAAAGATGTCATACCGCGGAATAATGTCAAAAATGTCACAAAAAGGTCAAAAATGTCGCAAAAACGTCATACCGTGGTATGAGGTCAAAAATGTCACAAAAATGTCATGCCACGAGTTGAGGTCAAAAATGTCACAAAAAAGTCATACCGCCGGGTGAGGTCAAAAATGTCACAAAAACGTCAAAAATGTCACAAAAAAAGTTTCACAAAAATATCATGTCAAAAATGCCAGAAAAACGTCATCCGCGGTCTGAGGTCAACAATGTCACAAAAACGTTCCACAGTGGTATGAGGTCAAACATGTCACAAAAAGGTCAAAAATGTCACAAAAAGATCAAAAATATCACAAAAAAGTCATATGATGTCAAAAATGTCTCAAACACGTCATACCGCGGGATGATGTCAAAAATATCACAAAAAGGTCAAAAATGTCTCAAAAACGTCATACCACGGGATGAGCTCAAAAATGTCACAAAAACGTCATACTGCGGGATGATGTCAAAAATGTCACAAAAAGGTCAAAAATGTCTCAAAAACGTCATACCGGGGAATGATGTCAAAAATATCACAAAGATGTCATAACGGTGGATGAGGTCGAAAATGTCACTAAAATTTCATACTGCGGAATGCGGTCAAAAATGTCACAATAATGTCATAACGCGGGATGAGGTCAAAAATGTCACAAAAAATTCAAAAATGTCACAAAACGTCATACCGCAGAATGATGTCAAAAATTTGACAAAAACGTTACAAAAACGTCATACCGCGGTGTGAGGTCAAAGATGTCACAAAAAGGTAATACGGCAGGTTGAGGTCAAAAATGTCTCAAATACGTCATACCGCGTTATAAGTTCAGAAATGTCACAAAAACGTCATACTGCGGGATGAGGTCAAAATTGTCACAAAAAAGTCATACCGCCGGGCTAGGTCAAAAATGTTACAAAAACATCATGTCAAAAATGTCAAAAAAACGTCATGCCGCCAGATGATCTCAAAAATGTCACAAAAACGTCATACCGCAGGATGAAGTCAAAAATGTCATAAAAATGTCATACCGTTGGATGAGGTCAAAAATGCCACAAAAACGTCATACCGCGGGGTGAGGTCAACAATGTCACAATAACGATATAGCGCGGTATGATGTCAAAAATGTCACAAAAAGGTCAAAAATGTCACAAAAGATCAAAAATGTCATAAAAAAGTCATACCGCGGAATGATGTAAAAAATGTCACAAAAAGATCAAAAATGACACAAAAATTTCATTCCGCAGTATGAGGTCAAAAATGTCACAAAAAGGTCAAAAATGTCACAAAAACGTCAAACCGTGGTATGAGGTCAAAAATGCCACAAAAACGTCATACCGCGGGATGAGGTCAACAATGTCACAAAAACGTTATACCGCTGTATGATGTCAAAAATGTCACAAAAAGGTAAAAAATGTCACAAAAAGATTAAAAATATCATATAAAAGTCATTTCCCGGTATGATGTCAAAAATGTCACAAAAACGTCATAACGCGGTATGAGGTCAAAAATGTCAAAAAAACGTCATATGAGGAAAAAAATGTTGCAAAAACGTCATACGTATGAGGTCAAAAATCTCAGATAAATGTCATACCGCGGGATGAGGTCAAAAATTTCACAAAAACGTTATACCGCAGTATGATGTGAAAAATGTCACAAAAAGGTCAAAAATGTCGCAAAAACATCATACCGCGCGGGATGAGGTCAAAAATGCCTGGAGAACGTCACACCGCGGGACTATGTCAAAAATGTCACAAAAAGGTCAAAAATGTCTCAAAAACGTGATACCGCAGACTGAGGTCAAAAACGTCACAAAAAGGTCAAAAATGTCACATAAAAGTCATAACGTGGCATGAGGTAAAAAAGGTCACAAAAAGGTAAAAAATGTCACAAAAACGTGATGCCGCGGGATGAGGTCAAAAATGTCACAAAAACGTCATACCGCGGGATGATGTCAAAAATGTCACAAAAAGGCCAAAAATGTCTCAAAAATTTGATACCGCGGTATGATGTCAAAAATGTCACAAAAACGTAATACCGCGGAATTACGTCAAAAATGTCACAAAAACGTCATACCACGGCATGAGGTCAAAAACGTCACGAAAACGTCATACGATGACATTTTATGAGGTCAAAAATGTCTCAAAAACGTCATACCGCGGGATGATGTCAAAAATGTCACAAAAAGGTCAAAAATGTCACAAAAACGTCATACCACGGTATGATGTCAAAAATGTCACAAAAACGTCATACCGCGGGATGAGGTCAAAAATGTCAAAAAAAGGTCATACCGCGGAATCATGTCAAAAATATCACAAAAAGGTCAAAAATGTCACAAAGACGTTATACCGCGGTATGAGGTCAAAAATGTCACAAAAACGTCATACAGCGGGATGAGGTCAAAAATGTCACAAAAACGTCATACGGCGGGATAATGTCAAAAATGTCACAAAAAGGCCAAAAATGTCTCAAAAATTTGATACCTCGGTATGAGGTCAAAAATGTCACAAAAACGTAATACCGCGGAATTATGTCAAAAATGTCACAAAAACGTCATACCACGGCATGAGGTCAAAAACGTCACGAAAACGTCATACGATGACATTTTATGAGGTCAAAAATGTCTCAAAAACGTCATACCGCGGGATGATGTCAAAAATGTCACAAAAAGGTCAAAAATGTGACACAAAAACGTCATACCACGGTATGATGTCAAAAATGTCACAAAAACGTCATACCGCGGGATGAGGTCAAAAACGTCACGAAAATATCATACGATGAAATTTTATGAGGTCAAAAATGTCTCAAAAACGTCATTCCGCGGGATGATGTCAAAAATGTCACAAAAAGGTCAAAACTGTCTCAACAACGTGATACCGCGGTATGAGGTCAAAAATGTCAAAAAAACGTCATACCGCGGAATCATGTCAAAAATATCACAAAAAGGTCAAAAATGTCACAAAGACGTTATACCGCGGTATGAGGTCAAAAATGTCACAAAAACGTCATACAGCGGGATGAGGTCAAAAATGTCACAAAAACGTCATACGGCGGGATAATGTCAAAAATGTCACAAAAACCTCATACCACGTTATGAGGTCAAAAATGTCAGAAAAAAGTATAAAATGTCACAAAAACGTCATACCGCGGTGTGACGTCAAAAATGTCAAAAAACGTCATGCCGCGGAATGTTGTCAAAAATGTCACAAAAACGTCATACCGTGGGATGATGTCAAAAATTTCACAAAAAAGTCATTCCGCGGGATGATGTCAAAAATGTCACAAAAACGTCATGCCACGGAATCATGTAAAAAATGTCACAAAAAGGTCAAAAATGTCACAAAAACGTTATACCGCGGTATGAGGTCAAAAATGTCACAAAAACGTCCTACCGCGGTATGAGGTCAAAATCGAAATAAAAGTCACAAAAACGTCATACCGCGGTATGATGTCAAAAATGTCACAAAAATTTCATACCGCAGTATGGTGTCAAAAATGTCACAAAAACGTAATAACGCGGGATGAGTTCAAAAAAGTCACAAAAATTTCATACCACGGAATGAGGTCAAAAATGTCACAAAAACGTTATTCCGCGGTATGAGTTCAAAAATGTCACAAAAACGTCATACCGCGGTATGAGGTCAAAAACGTCTCAAAAGTCACAAAAACGTCATACCGCGGAATGATTTCAAAAATGTCACAAAAACGTCACACTGCGGAATCATGTAAAAAATGTCACAAAAATGACACAAAAACGTCATACCGCGGGATCATGTCAAAAATGTCATAAAAAGATCAAAAATGTCTCAAAAACGTCATACCGCTGTTTGAGGTCCAAAATGTCACAAAAACGTCACACCGCGGAATGATGTCAAAAATGTCACAAAATTGCATACCGCGGGATGATGTCAAAAATGTCACAAAAACGTCATACCGCGGAATCATGTAAAAAATGTCAAAAAAGGTCAAAGATGTCACAAAAACGTCATACCGCGGAATGATGTCAAAAATGTCACAAAAACGTCATACCGCGGGATGATGTCAAAAAATTCACAAAAACGTCATGCCGCGGTATGAGGTCAAAAATGTCACAAAAACGTCATA
>JAMOIN010000129.1:0-15858 GCA_024666655.1 Dascyllus trimaculatus
TTTGCTTCAGTCCAGCCCTCGCTTTCCTGGCTTGGTCATACCAAGTCCTGATCAGTTTTCTGCACCGTCTGATTAATGTATCTCACTTCGTAAGATTCAGTCTGTCTGCTAGTTTCTAGTGTCAGCTATAATTCTAGCTCCCACCCGTAGTTGGCTTCCTCGGGAGCTTTTTCTCAGTTCCGTCATTAACATATCACTTCCATTACTCATTTCTTTCCTGTATTATTGTGTATATGTGGTATTATTGACAATGAATTGATATTTGTTATAACATCCTGTCTTTCGTGCTTTTGTCACTCTGTGTGTGAGCCTCTGACCCACTCCGTCAGTTGGAGATGTTATTCTGGTGGTTGACCCCACTGTTCCTCGAGGGTCATGACCATTAGGCACAGTGTTAGAGACCAAGTCTGAGCGAAGAAGTTTGATCTGCTTAGTGAGGCTCCAGACTAAGACTTCAGCCATTCAGTGGTTCATAACCAAGCCATGCTGCATCCTACAGACTGAAGAATGACAGGGATTTCTTCAAAGGCATCAATGAGGGATGTAAAGTACAAATGTTACTTTTACAAGTACACGGATTATTGTTTATATGATGGGTCCTTTGTTGTAATTCAATGAAGTAACTGACTGTGTAAAGAATAATTTGGTGGTGGTATGTAGGTGTCACATTTAGGTTAATTTTCATTTGCATAGTTAATAGATTTTTCTTAATTTGTATGAACTGTGTGAATCCCCCAGAGTTCGATAGGTTAGTGTGTACTATTGCATGGTGACGAGAAGGCAGGTTACAGTGAATACAGTCACTGATATCATCATCTTTATCCTCATGAAAGTGTCTGTAGGCAAATGGTATTTGTATCTCTGAAGGGAAAAAAAACTACTTGTAAATAAAAACAATGCTGTGAGTCTGATACACTACACCTGTAAACTCCAGATGGGAAATACAACCAGAAGATGGAAACTGGAGGAAGACAAACACAATTTAAAGCTTTTGCCACCTCACTTCCTGCGATCAATTACTGATTTGATAATATTGCTTTCATTATACTTTCAGACTTTTAAATGTGCATAATTTATTGTGAAAAAAACAATGACAACATAAAAGCAAAAAGTATGTATTTGGGGCCTTTGACTTTACTCATCAAACAAATGGTGATTTAATATGAACTTTAACTTTCTCACGTTTTTTAAGCAAATTTATGGAATAAGATGTCAAGAAACAAAAATATCCTCAGAAACATTGATTTGAAGACAAAGATCTTTATTATTTGAAAGCATGAGCTGCAACATTATGAGGAGAAAAAGTTTATTTGGTTTGATAAGAGAAAGATAAAGAGAGTAGCAGAGAGCAGACACAGAGTCAAACCAGTATGAGAGTCCCAGTGAGTGAGGTCAGGACTGGGAACACTGGTCTCTCCTCAGTGTCTGTGAGAGTGGAGTGTGGGAGCCGTGGGTGGCCTGACAGCTGACAGAGACCACCTTCCTCCACTGGTCTGCAGGGAGCCTCAGGGTGCTGCTCCAGCTGTAGAGGCCGTCCTTGTCCAGCACCCCGGGGCTCCTGCTCTCCTCCCAGCTGCTGCTGCTGCTGCTGCTGCTGCCGTCCACCTTCCAGGACAGACTCCAGTCTGAGGGGAAGCCCTTGTTGGCCAGGCACATGAGCGTGGCCTTCCCCTGCTGCAGCTCCTCACTGGAGGGGGGCAGCACCGTCAGGGTGGGACCCACATCACCTAGGAGACACCAATCAGCTTAGAGGACAGGGAGCACACAGCTGCCAATCAAACATCACACACGTGGACACCTTCAGTGTGACACACTTGATTGAGTCCTTGGACCAGTTGCTGTCACATGCTTTTTCTGCTCCAGCACTCACATTGTTTCACTTCCCTTTTACAAAGCTCTCATGGAAATCAGCTCACAGACAATCATCACACAGTTTCACCTCAAACATGTCAAACTACTGTGGAAACACAACAAGCACATGTGGAAACATTTACAAGTTTTACTGCAACATCAGCAAAAGTCTGAAGGAAATATTCAAGTATTTAGTAGAAACGGAAACATACAGAGAGTCAGTTAAAGAAAATGAAAAGAAGAGTTTTGATGTGGATTACAATCATCATTTACTAAACATGTCCAATCATTTCATCCACACATACAAACAGTTTATGATCAAATGAGGACGTTTAGATATTTAACACATTTTCCACTATAAATCTTTATCAACACTTCATCCAGGTTTGCAAGAACAACAGACATTTTTCATTTATTTCTATTTCTTATGTGAACTAACAAAAGGACAAATTAAGTTTGATCTGATCCACACTTGAAGTGAAGTCATTTCAATAATGGAAACATGACATTTGATCAAACCTGATCAGAGTCTATGAGGAGGAATCAAAACTTTAACACTTGAAGTTTTTCTGAATTTCAAAATATTATTCAACTGTCCAAATGGTCACATTTTAAATGTTAACAAGATATTTATTATTATTATTATTTAATATTTAGTAAAGAGTAAAATATGAACTTACTTCCAACAACATCCAGTCTGGTTCCTCCACCGAACGTGTACCACAGTGATACAAAGTGATTGAGGCGCCGTACAAAAACCTGTGACTGTAGAGAGACACGGCTCTGTGACTTTGGAACAAACAAACTCACCAACATCATTCAGTGTTTGTAACATTTTGTCAGCTGATAGGAAAACTGAAAACAACACAGTGGAACAAGTACCTAGAATTTATATTTTTTATTTTGAATTTTGCAATTTTAAATTAAATCATTGCAACACTTTTTTGGGTATATATTGATTTTCAAGACAGAAAGAAAACAGCAAAATTGACTCACATAAACTACAAAACATGTCATACAATTAAAATTAAGTACAATTTCCCAATCAGTACTCTGATAAATTAAATGTTTGTTTGATAAGAAAAAAGCTCCATTGTTCTGGGAGAGTTTGTAGTCTTGAGAGTTGAAATTAAAAAATTTTATTTTCTGCATTTCCACAGGAACTTAGTTTGTTATTCGGTAAGAAATGATTACTTTTAAAAAATAAATAAATAAATGAATCATGCACAGTAAAAAAAAAAAGGTATAAAAAAATAGACAAAAATAATGACAGACATTTTCCCAATCAATACTCTTAGAAATGAAGTGATCCACTGATCAAGTCCACAGCTGAAATGTTTAAAAGGAGACATGTTGGAACAAGACATATACTCAGAAGTAAACATCAATCAACAATGTTTAAAAATATTCCTGATGAATATTGTGATGAAGTGATTGATCCATTGATAAGCAGCATCATCACATTGATCCAAGTCCCTGTTGGAGTAAGTCACACATTTCCATAGAGAGCCACTTTGCATCAGCAGCACCATGCTCCAGTGCTCTGGGACACTTTATAGTCCTGACACTTGAACACTGGATGACTGACAGCTGTCCTTCATCACAACACAAGACACACAAATCCTCCTGATCAAAAACATGACTTTGATCTGCGTCCTCATCTGGACTCTCCTCTGCTGCTGCTTCACAGGTAAAGTTCACACAATCAAACTCCTCTCCTCTATCAACATGTGTCCCTGTCAAATGAAGGCCACAGAACCATGATGCTGCTTTGTGTTTGTGTGTGTGTATCCTCAGAGTCCAGAGGACAGGTCACAGTGACTCAGTCTGGAGCAGTGAGCTCTGCTGTGGGAGGCTCCGTCACCATCAGCTGTACGACCAGTCAGAATGTTTATGTGTATAGTGGCTACCACCGTTTAGCCTGGTACCAACAGAAAGATGGAGGAGTTCCTAAACTGCTCATTTACTATGCCAGCAGTCGAGAATCAGGGATTCCAGATCGTTTCACAGGCAGTGGATCAAGGTCTGACTTCACTCTGACCATCAGTGGAGTCCAGACTGAAGATGCAGCAGTTTATTACTGTCAGAGTGCTCATAGCATCAACAGCCAGTGGTTGTTCACACAGTGAAAAAGCGTCGTACAAAAACCTCCCTCAGTCAGACAGAACAGAAACTGAAGTGACTGATACACTTCACTGAACACACACACACACACACACACACACACACACACACACACAGACACGGACGGATCACTGTTTCTACTCTTAGCATTTATAGTCATGTACCAAAACACCTTCAGTGTCTTCAAGTATTGTTCATGTACATCGTCTCTCTTTGTTGCAGTTTTTCAGCTTTCATTTTCTCCCATCATAATCTCATGTTTTTATCAGATTCACAAACAAATCAAGAGGAGAAAACCTGAGACTGTTAATTAGATAAACTATCACCAGGACCTTTCACCTCTGATTAAAGAAATTTCTGAATTTTATCCTCTTTAAGAAACAGATCAGACTTATAAACTTTCATTGTCAATCTTCAACTTTAGTTTAAATTACATTTCATTCATGTAGCACCAGTTCACAACATGTTTCATCTTTAGACACTTCACATAGTAGGTTAAACAGAGAAATACAACAAACCCAAACTTTCCTTTAGTTGCCTTTGAGCAGCACTTGGTAACGGCATACAGGAAATAGAAAACTCCCCTTACTGGGAAGAACAAAACACTTTTTTAAATAAACTCATGCAGTACCAGGTCCAGGAAGGGTGGCCATCTGCTTGACCAGTCGGGTTAGGGTAAGAGGGGACAGAGAAGAAAGATACAGATAGAAACAGACAAACAATACATGAGAGATAAACACTTTGGAGGTCAGTGAGGCCACTAACTGCAGATTAGAGACGTGTAGCTCCAGATCCAGAGACACCTGCAGAGAGGACAAAACACAAAGTACAGAGAGAGAAGACACAGAGTTAGTGATGACATGGAGGCATAGAGATGTTTGGAGGGAGAAAGATGAGAGTAAAGGAGAAGATGTTTAGTGGATCATGGGAAGTTGTGCAGCAGTCTGGACCTACAGCAGCACAACTAAAACCCCTTTAACACATCCACTCTGTTCCTTTACTCTGACAGCTACTAAACGGGTCGGCTACATGTGTGAATGTACACACTGGTGACTTATCTGTAAAGGTCGTGCTGGTCATCTCATTAGGTCAGACCTAGTAACATTTCTGTATAACTTTCAACATGACACAAGTGTGAGTTTAGCCTTCACATGAACAGATAGACACACACCAGCAGTGGTTCTGAAGCTCTGATAAGATTAATTCACAACTGCCACCACATGGCTTTTTATTATGTTAAAATGTGACCAGTCCTCTCTAAAACTGGTGCAGAGACACTAATACATTATTTTACTACATGCCAGATTGACTGCTGTAATGTTCTCCTATCTGGTCTCCCTAAGAACACGATACTTCAAAACTCGGCAACACGAGTGCTGCAATCTAGAAAGAGCTGATATTACACCCATTTGACAGTCTCTGCACTGGTTACCTGTCAATTTTAGAATAGATTTTAAGATCCTTTTATTGGTTTGTAAAACTCTAAATGTTCTGGATCCTTTGTATTAGGTTTGCCTTTTGTCTTTTGAACCCTCTAGAACCCTCAGGTCCTCTGGTAGAGGCTGTATAATTAAACCTTAAGTCAGAACTAAATCATACGGTCAGGCAGCATTTTGTTATTATGGTCCACATCTCTGGAACAGTCTACCACAAGACCTGAGGGCAGCAGAGAGCGCTGATGTTTTGAAAGGTGAACTCTAGAAGTCAAGCTTTTGATTCATTGAATAGATTTTATGAAATTATTAAACCTTTAGGAGTTTCTCTATTTATTAATTTCTCTATTGATTCACTTATTTACATATTGTAGTCCATTAAATGTATTGTTTGTTGCTTCTTTCTTCTATTATTTTCTTGTTCTGTTTTTATGAATTTTGACCTCTATTTTGCCCTTCACCTTTTAATCAATTGAAATTTTAATAATGGATATTTTATTTCATCTATTTATTGTATTCTATCTGATTTTATTTCTTTTATCTCATCTGGTGTTTCCTCATGTTATTATTTAGGATACATTTCCACTGTCATTTGTATGAAAAGTGCTACATAAATAAATTAGATGGATTGATTGACTGATGGATAAATCCAGATCAACTGAGAATTTTCTTTGAAAATAAGTTGGAAACAATGTGGAGTCTGATACACGACACCATCACTGTCCAGGTGGTAAATACAACTAGAAGCTGGAAAATAAAAGAAGAGTTAAAGGACAAACACAATTTAAAGGTTTTTTCCACCTCACTTCCTTCAATTGATGACTTATTTGCTATTATAGCTTTCATTACATTTTCACACTGACTGTGTTAAATGTGTATAGTTTCACTTAAAAACAGCTGCACTTAGCAATAAGTCTTTGGTGGACTCTTGGACCTTCACCTCACTCATCTCACATCCTGCACTGATGCTGATTTCAACATTAATTAATTACTTGTCACTGTTTCCCACATTATTTCTAATTGTTTTATTGTGCCAAAGCAAAATGAGACATTATGTAGAACTTTTACAGTGAGATGATGTCACATATTTTAACAAGATTACCCCGAATAAACATCTTTGATCACATTGTAGCATCACTTTCATATTTGCAGATTTTGAATAGAATAAGACGCCCGAATAAACAATAATATCCTCAGAAACATTGTTGATTTGAACACAAACATCTTTATTATGTGAAAACATGAGCTGTGACATTATGAGGAGGAAAATAGGACTGTTTGAATGTTGATTTAGTTTGATGAGAGAAAGAAAGAGAGAGAGAGTAGCAGAGAGCAGACACAGAGTCAAACCAGTATGAGAGTCCCAGTGAGTGAGGTCAGGACTGGGAACACTGGTCTCTCCTCAGTGTCTGTGAGAGTGGAGTGTGGGAGCCGTGGGTGGCCTGACAGCTGACAGAGACCACCTTCCTCCACTGGTCTGCAGGGAGCCTCAGGGTGCTGCTCCAGCTGAAGAGGCCGTCCTTGTCCAGCACCCCGGGGCTCCTGCTCTCCTCCCAGCTGCTGCTGCTGCTGCTGCTGCTGCCGTCCACCTTCCAGGACAGACTCCAGTCTGAGGGGAAGCCCTTGTTGGCCAGGCACATGAGCGTGGCCTTCCCCTGCTGCAGCTCCTCACTGGAGGGGGGCAGCACCGTCAGGGTGGGACCCACATCACCTAGGAGACACCAATCAGCTTAGAGGACAGGGAGCACACAGCTGCCAATCAAACATCACACACGTGGACACCTTCAGTGTGACACACTTGATTTAGTCCTTGGACCAGTTGCTGTCACATGCTTTTTCTGCTCCAGCACTCACTCACTCACACATTGTTTCACTTCCCTTTCACAAAGCTCTCATGGAAATCAGCTCACAGACAATCATCACACAGTTTCACCTTAAACATGTCAAGCTATTAATACATTTTAGATCAAACTACACATCCCAAATATTCAGTGGAAACATGCCATAAAACAAATACAGCACATTAAGTAACAAGTGTTTCATGTCGATTTCAATCCTTGTTTACCAGCTTCTTAAAATGATCTCAAACTGAATTTGAAACAATATTTGACAAAATAAAGACATCAGGGATCATGTACATTTACAGACACTCTTCTCTGTCTTCAGTCTGTTCATTTTTACTTCAAGAAAGTACATTTTGATTCAGTATACAACAACTACATGGAAAATTTTAGACTTTTTTAGCGAGAAGCTAAGTTTGTTTTTTTAAATACTTTTTATATTAATTAACAATAATGAATTTCATTATGACAGAAATGTGAACATAGAATTTCAGTAAATCTCATTACAGTCAGTGTCCATGTGGAAGAATCAAAACTTTAACATTTAAAGTACTTTAAATTTCAACATGGATATTTTACTTTTGTCCAAATGGTCAAATATTTATTTTAAACAAAATGGTTTACAATGTATTATTGCAAAATTAGTAAATTATGAACTTACTTCCAACAACATCCAGTCTGGTTCCTCCACCGAACGTGTACCACAGTGATACAAAGTGATTGAGGCGCCGTACAAAAACCTGTGACTGTAGAGAGACACGGCTCTGTGACTTTGGAACAAACAAACTCACCAACATCATTCAGTGTTTGTAACATTTTGTCAGCTGATAGGAAAACTGAAAACAACACAGTGGAACAAATACGTAGAATTTATATTTTTAATTTTAGATGTGTCAGGTACATTATTCTTTATTATTTCCACAGCAACTTTGTTTGTTATTCAGAAAGAAATGATTAACTGTAAGAAGAAAATCCTGCACAGGAAAAAAATAATAACGGCATCAAAAATAGACAAGAAATAAATATTTTCCCAATCAATACTCTTCGAAATGAAGTGATCCATTGATAAAGTCCACAGCTGAAATGTTTAAAAGGAGACATGTTGAAACAAGACATATACTCAGAAGTAAACATCAATCAACAATCTTTAAAAACATTCCTGATCAATATTGTGATCAAGTGATTGATCCATTGATAACCAGCATCATCACATTGATCCAAGTCCCTGTTGGAGTGAGTCACACATTTCCATAGAGAGCCACTTTGCATCAGCAGCACCATGCTCCAGTGCTCTGGGACACTTTATAGTCCTGACACTTGAACACTGGATGACTGGCAGCTGTCCTTCATCACAACACAAGACACACAAATCCTCCTGATCAAAAACATGACTTTGATCTGCGTCCTCATCTGGACTCTCCTCTGCTGCTGTTTCACAGGTAAAGTCCACACAATCCAACTCCTCTCCTCTATCAACATGTGTCCCTGTCAAATGAAGGCCACAGAACCATGATGCTGCTTTGTGTTTGTGTGTGTGTATCCTCAGAGTCCAGAGGACAGGTCACAGTGACTCAGCCTGGAGCAATGAGCTCTGCTGTGGGAGGCTCCGTCACCATCAGCTGTAGGACCAGTCAGAATGTCTTTGTGTATAATGGCATACACCATTTGGCCTGGTACCAACAGAAAGATGGAGGAGTTCCTAAACGTCTTGTTTATTATGCTAGCAGCAGAGAATCAGGGATTCCAGATCGTTTCACGGGCAGTGGATCAAAGTCTGACTTCACTCTGACCATCAGTGGAGTCCAGACTGAAGATGCAGCAGTTTATTACTGTCAGAGTGGTCATAGCATCAACAGTCAAGGTGTGTTCACACAGTGAAAAAGCGTCGTACAAAAACCTCCCTCAGTCAGACTGAACAGAAACTGAATTGACTGATACAGTTCACTGAACACACACCCACAAACACACACACACACACACACACACACACACACACATGGACGGATCACTGTTTCTCCTCTTATTATTAATAGTCATGTACCAAAACACGATCAGCGTCTTGTTACGGCCAGACCTAGGGTAACCTGACCATAGCATGTGTGGCCCTCTCCCACCCTCAAGAAAGGCCAGCCAGACAGGTAAAAATCAATTCAAACGAAAGAGATTTATTGAACAAATTGAGCAGAGCCTTAACTTAACCTTAACTGCAGATTAGAGACGTGTAGCTCCAGATCCAGAGACACCTGCAGAGAGGACAAAACACAAAGTACAGAGAGAGAAGACACAGAGTTAGTGATGACATGGAGGCATAGAGATGTTTGGAGGGAGAAAGATGAGAGTAAAGGAGAAGATGTTTAGTGGATCATGGGAAGTTGTGCAGCAGTCTGGACCTACAGCAGCATAACTAAAACCCCTTTAACACATCCACTCTGTTCCTTTACTCTGACAGCTACTAAACGGGTCAGCTACATGTGTGAATGTACACACTGGTGGCTTATCTGTAAAGGTCGTGCTGGTAATCTCATTAGGTCAGACCTAGTAACATTTCTGTATAACTGTCAACATGACACAAGTGTGGATTTAGCCTTTACATTAATGGATAGACGCACACCAGTAGTGGTTCTTTGTCAAGTTAGGATTTTTCCACATTTTAGCACCAATATTGGTCCAAAAAACATCACAGAGACGCATAAAATACACAGTTTGTGTGCCAAAATCACAACATACCTTTTTAATGCACTTTGCTCTGCAATTTCAAATCCATTATGCTACAAAATGAAATGTCCATAATGATGAAACTTTACTGCAATGGAAATGGTGTTTTTCCACACAAGATGTTCAGAGGAGCTGAAGTGTGTTTCTTCCAGCTGTTTGGAACTATTGGCTCTGAGTCTTCAGCATCACACAGCAGTAGTATCCATGTGTGCGTCTTATATTTGCACACCAAAAAACAACAGAGCCGGTAAATAAATAAATTCTTCTCATTATAAATTATGGGCCAGAGTGAATCATTCCGGACCGGGGTCCAACGGCAGGTCACACTGTGTAGACCTGCAGTGCTGAGATGTGGCATAGCACGTTTTAGCAGGTTGCTCAGTCTCCACACCTGACTGCAGTCAGCATGCTCCTCACACAACTTTACTTTTATTGATAATTCTCATCTTTTCTGGGAGCGGGCATCATTTCTTGACAGAGATGGTTCAGTCCAGTCCACAAGGTTCCCGAGCCTTCACTGCAAGCATTCTCCATGTCATCTCCACCTCCAAATGCACATGACGGATTAGATTTGGGCCAGATGCAAAGTCAGGTGGTTAACGAGGTTCCAGAGGAGTGAGAAAAGAAAAAGATGTATTTGCAAATTAACAACAGCCAACAGGTTTGTTACAATTCAACAAAACCAACAACAACTGTAAAAACAGTACAATACCAATATTTAGAAACCCCACAAATAAAAACAAGTCCTTCTGGACAGGAAAAACAAAGTAGCAAAATTCATATAAAATGTCCTTAATGCCTCCCTTAGAGATTCCTTTGGTTTGTGTTCCTTCCTTGTGTCACTCTTTTGTCAGTGTGTTTTCTCTCTACCCTGGTAAGACAAATGAGTGTAATGGTGATTGTTCCTCATCTGGAAATCCTGTGAAACCAACAGAGCCGAGTCCTCCCAGTGAAGATTGAGACAGCTGGCCACAGTGTCTCCCTCACACTCTCTCTGTCAGCTCAGCCCTGCCTCCACTCACCTTGATTGCTGGATATGAAGACAGCTGCAGAGAGCAGCTCACCTGGACTCGATTATCAACTCATAAATACTCGGGCCATTCACTCAGTCTCTGCCAGGTCATGAACAATGCAGCCCTGGTTTCCATGCCAGTCCTGCTCTGTCTCCAGCCTGCCTGTCCGCCTGCTTGCCTTTCTCGAGCCCCCGCCAACAGAACCCCCTGCTTCAGTGACTCACTTGCTGCCCAGATCCTGCCCCCCAGCCTGCCTGCCCCTTAGATTAGTTTTCAGTCCAGTGAGTATCCCCGTTTCAATTTGTCTGGCTTCAGTTTATTCATACCTGTTTCTCTGGATCCGATTCTGTTTGTTAGTTTGAGTTGTTACCCGGTTTTTGTAGTTTTACCCTTTTTTGTATGTAATCTGGTTTTCCCCATTCTGTATTTCCCCCTCAGTTTAGCTTCCCTTTCTGTATAGGTTTCAGACGGGTTTTTATGTCCCCAATTTGATTGTTTAGTTTTAGTTTATACTCATCCAGAGTTTAGTTCGTTATGCTGTACTGGTTTCACTTTCCTTTCTTGATTAAATAAAGCTTTTTGTCCTCACTTGTCCCTGCCTGCTCTCTGTGTCTGCACTTGCGTTCAAACCTCAGCCGCCATGGCACACAGTGGACAGCCCACCTAAATGACACCCTGTTTTTATTTCTGATTTTTCAGAACTACCCTAATTCATCCACACCAACCACAACCAAATTATTGTTTTAGGTGATTTTAATCTGCATGTTCACAATCAATCAAACTCTTTTGCGGATTTTTAAAATTGACTTAACTACATGAACTTAATTCAACTTGTAACCCAGCATACTCATAATAGGGGCCACATTTTAGACATCATAATCACTCAAGGCCTGTGTTCTAAGATCACCTCAGTGACAGATATGGGTTTGTCTGATCATTCAGGAGTTTTTTTTTTTACAATTGATCTTGTTTTAATCACTTAAATTATTCATCAACCGACACCACTGGTATGAGAAATATTGGTTTTTGAACTAAAGACAGTACAGAGACAGCACTAGTGCAGATTTTCAATGACCTGAGGTCCAATATGGATGTAAAAAGACCATCTGGCCTGATACTAGTAGACTTCAGTGCTGCAGTTGACAGGACAAAAATAAATCTTGTCTTCTACTGTGCTCTTCACCTTTTTACCTATCTATATTTTAATAATGGTTATTTCATTTTATTTATTTTATTTCATCTGGTGCTTCCTCATTGCATGTGTTGTTTAGGACAGTGTTGTCTCAGTTCCCAATCCCTGTGTTTTAGAGTCCTTCATTTATAACATATTGGGGGTGGTGGGTGTTTGTATTATTTCATTGCATTTGTACTGCTTTCATCTGTAAAGAACTTTGTGTTGAAATTCAGTTGTATGAGAAGTGCTACATAAGTAAAATATGAGTGACTGATTGATCAATGGATAAATCCAAAGTTATTGTAGATAGTTGAGTTTGTTTTTCTGGACTGCTTTTATGTAACGTCTGTTTTTATGAACTGCAGGAATGTCAGTGTCAGAGCAAAAGGAATGAAAAATGTTCTGTCACTGCATTGTTTTGGATATAAGCCGAGATATTTGGGGTGTGGAATTATTGTCTTTTAGAAGAAGTGAACTTGTTTTTCATATTCATTTAACATGATGCCTGATTCAAGTTACCAAAATGTTGAACTAAAAGATGACAGATGTTTTCATAAAATGACCTCGAAAATACAAACTGTCTTTCATCACATTCTACCGTTGGTTTCATATTATAAATAGGCAATAAGACGTCAATAAACAATAATATCCTCAGAAACATTGTTGATTTGAAGACAAACATCTTTATTATGTGAAAACATGAGCTGTGGCATTATGAGGAGGAAAATAGGACTGTTTGAATGTTGATTTAGTTTGATGAGAGAAAGAAAGAGAGAGAGAGTAGCAGAGAGCAGACACAGAGTCAAACCAGTATGAGAGTCCCAGTGAGTGAGGTCAGGACTGGGAACACTGGTCTCTCCTCAGTGTCTGTGAGAGTGGAGTGTGGGAGCCGTGGGTGGCCTGACAGCTGACAGAGACCACCTTCCTCCACTGGTCTGCAGGGAGCCTCAGGGTGCTGCTCCAGCTGTAGAGGCCGTCCTTGTCCAGCACCCCGGGGCTCCTGCTCTCCTCCCAGCTGCTGCTGCTGCTGCTGCTGCTGCTGCTGCTGCCGTCCACCTTCCAGGACAGACTCCAGTCTGAGGGGAAGCCCTTGTTGGCCAGGCACATGAGCGTGGCCTTCCCCTGCTGCAGCTCCTCACTGGAGGGGGGCAGCACCGTCAGGGTGGGACCCACATCACCTAGGAGACACCAATCAGCTTAGAGGACAGGGAGCACACAGCTGCCAATCAAACATCACACACGTGGACACCTTCAGTGTGACACACTTGATTTAGTCCTTGGACCAGTTGCTGTCACATGCTTTTTCTGCTCCAGCACTCCCTCACTCACACATTGTTTCACTTCCCTTTCACAAAGCTCTCATGGAAATCAGCTCACAGACAATCATCACACAAGTTTCACCTTAAACATGTCAAACTACTGTGGAAACACAACAAGCACATGTGGAAACATTTACAAGTTTTACTGCAACATCAGCAAAAGTCTGAAGGAAATATTCAAGTATTTAGTAGAAACAGAAACATACAGAGTCAGTTGAAGAAAATGAAAAGAAGATTTTTGATGTGGATTACAATCATCATTTACTAAACATGTCCAATCATTTCATCCACACGTACAAACAGTTTATGATCAAATGAGGACGTTTAGATGTTTTGTACATTTTCCACTATAAATCTTTATCAACACTTCATCCAAGTTCGCAAGAACAACATACATTTTTCATTTATTTCTATTTCTTATAAACAACTAACAAAAGGACAAATAAAGTTTGATCTAATCCACACTTGAAGTGAAGTCATTTCAATAATGGAAACATGACATTTGATCAAACCTGATCAGAGTCTATGAGGAGGAATCAAAACTTTAACACTTCAAATTTTTCCGATTTTCAAAATATTATTCAACTGTCCAAATGGTCACATTTTAAATGTTAACAAGATACTTGTTGTTATTATTATTTAGTATTTAGTAAAGAGTAAAATATGAACTTACTTCCAACATCCAGTCTGGTTCCTCCACCGAACGTGTACCACAGTGATACAAAGTGATTGAGGCGCCGTACAAAAACCTGTGACTGTAGAGAGACACGGCTCTGTGACTTTGGAACAAACAAACTCACCAACATCATTCAGTGTTTGTACCATTTTGTCAGCTGATAGGAAAACTGAAAACAATACAGTGGAACAAGTACCTAGAATTTATATTTTTATTTTCAATTTATCAATTTTAAATTAAATCATTGCAACACCTTTTTGGGTATATATTGATTTTCAAGACAGAAAGGAAAAAAATGACTCACATAAACTACAAAACATATCATACAATTAAAATTAAGTACAATTTCCCAATCAATACTCTGAAAAATTAAATGTTTGTTCGATAAGAAAAAAGCTCCAGTGTTCTTGGAGAGTTTGTCGTCTTGAGAGTTGAAATTAAAATTTTTTATTTTCTTCATTTCCACAGGAACTTAGTTTGTTATTCGGGAAGAAATGATTACCTTTAAAAAATAAATAAATAAATAAATCATGCACAGTAAAAAAGAAAAATGGTATAAAAAATCAGCATCATCACATTGATCCAAGTCCCTGTTGGAGTGAGTCACACATTTCCATAGAGAGCCACTTTGCATCAGCAGCACCATGCTCCAGTGCTCTGGGACACTTTATAGTCCTGACACTTGAACACTGGATGACTGACAGCTGTCCTTCATCACAACACAAGACACACAAATCCTCCTGATCAAAAACATGACTTTGATCTGCGTCCTCATCTGGACTCTCCTCTGCTGCTGTTTCACAGGTAAAGTCCACACAATCCAACTCCTCTCCTCTATCAACATGTGTCCCTGTCAAATGAAGGCCACAGAACCATGATGCTGCTTTGTGTTTGTGTGTGTGTCTCCTCAGAGTCCAGAGGACAGGTCACAGTGACTCAGTCTGGAGCAGTGAGCTCTGCTGTGGGAGGCTCCGTCACCATCAGCTGCAGGACCAGTCAGGATGTCTATGTGTATTTGTTCAGCTACCACTGTATAGCCTGGTACCAACAGAAAGACGGAGGAGTTCCTAAACTGCTCATTTATTGGGCTAGCACTCGAGAATCAGGGATTTCAGATCGTTTTACAGGAATGGGATCAAGGTCTGACTTCACTCTGACCATCAGTGGAGTCCAGACTGAAGATGCAGCAGTTTATTACTGTCAGAGTTATCATTACATCAACAGTCAGTGGTTGTTCACACAGTGAAAAAGCGTCGTACAAAAACCTCCCTCAGTCAGACAGAACAGAAACTGAAGTGACTGATACAGTTCACAGAACACACACACACACACACACACACACACACACACACACACACACACACACACACACACATATTGTCTCACTTCTCCTCTGGAGAAGTGTTCTGGGGGTGAATCAAGAGAATTATTGCAGAGAGTTTTCAGTTTTGCTGCTTCAATTAATGCAGAACAAGGCAACAAACAGTCAGCCTTAAAGTAGAACACTGGTTTTAACCTCAACCTATAACATTGATCATCATATTACAGGACAGACACACACAAGCAGTGGTTCTTTGTGAAGTTATTTAAGGAAGGACTTTTCCTCACTTCAGCACCAGTGTTGGTCCAAAAACATCCCAGCCAGCTTAACACAGTCTGTGTGTCAACATCACAACACACCATTCTAACTCATTTTGCTCTACAATTTAACA
>JAMOIN010002152.1:0-15827 GCA_024666655.1 Dascyllus trimaculatus
AATACAGAAAATATCATTACAGTCACCCAGAGAGACACAGACTCACTGATACATCATCAGGGCCCTTCAGCCTGACAATTTCTGATTTTCTTGTGACTTTTTTTTTTATCATAAAATGTGAATATTTCATTTGGATGTGAAATTTTATCTTGATACATCAAATACTTTTCACAGATATATAGTTTTAACAAATGTCCATCAACACACCTTCAGCACACTTTGTGGGACAGTTAAATTTCAAGTTATGTTTGTAGGACAATATCTTCGTAAGTAAGTAAGATAAAAGCTTGAGGCTCCAAAAATATCCATGAACAGCCAACAGACCCAAGGCCTCCCTGTCAATATGGAATAGAAACAAATAGAAGATTTTTATTGGCAATTTATCAATATATCCAAGACATACAGAGGAACCAAAAAGATGTTTCTCTCTTACCTTTGTGTGAGTGCCATACATTAAGAAAGGATCAAAATACAGTATAAACACAATCAAGTAAAAGTAAAATATGTCTAAATCAACCCATGTACACTGGTGGTAATGCAAAACAGTGAGCAGCCTGTCTTCTGATTTCTATTGGACTTTTGTACTGACTAAGTGCATTAATATGTGCAGTGATGGTTCATGACCCACGCTGATGGAGTCGACCGTGGGCAGGGCGGTCACTGCCGTCTGTCTGTCTGTATGGATGTATGTGGGTGTCTAGGTGGCTATGTCCACACCATACCTCGAGAACAAATAGATATAGGATAATCAAACTCAGCACAGTTGTTCATCTTGACCTACCCTGGTCACTCATTCATTTTGGGGTCAAAAGGTCAAAGGTCAAGGTCGCAGGGCTACTGCAAAATCCCCTTATAATCTACTATATAAGCTTTTAGTGATGAACTCTGGTGTATCTAAGGGTAAGACTACCACATTGCACCTCTTGGCCTTGAACTTGACCTTTGATCTTTGTTCTTGTGTTCAGGTCATGTTGCTGGAGCAGTATTTACAGCAATACTTTGTATGGTGAAAATGAGCTGAAGTGTTCATGGAGCTGTTTATGTTGTGTTTTATATCATCATAAGGTGTGTTAGTAATAAGTCCAACAGTGAGGGAGGCGGGCTTCAGTCCAGTGTTAAAGCTACTGCTCAGAAATATTGTGGAGGCTGGTAAAGAGCGGTAACTGAATGGGAGTCACAGTGCACATGAAGATGACTGTCTTATTTGGTGACTGAAATTGTTCCTATTTTGTGTCATGGCATGTTTGTACATGCCTAAATGCTGTGTAATGCCAGCCATGTACTATATTGACCTGTAAAAAAACAAAACCAAACAAAGCAACTTGTTTTATTTCTAGTGGTGGAACTATGTGGACGCACCGCTACTGCATCTGTATGTGATTGTGCTCATGCTAGTGTCAGCAGCTGCCCTACGCACGGGAAGATGTCCAGTAACCAACAGAAGTGAGTACACCCCTGTACAATGTCACCTACATGTGAAATGATTCCAGAGTGTATCAGATCACAGCAATTGCAGAACTTTTGCATGTGCTCTTGTGTGAAATGAAAAAACTTTAGAGTTGAGATTTACAACGACAAGTGCAAAACTCCCAAGTGCAACAGTAGGTATTTGCTTTGGTGCGAATGAAAAACTTAAGACTTGAGATTTTCTGCCTGAGAAATACAGTTGGACCTGGACGCAATGTCAGTCCACCTTTGAACACTGACATTGTCCATTTGATTGGCACAGACTTTGGTCTGTCCAGCTTTATATGTGACGACAGAGCGGGCTCTCCTCAGCGCAGACAATAACACAATTGTGGATTCACATGTTGTGCCCTTCTTCAGACAGAGGCCTTTCCTTTTTTATTTGCTCAGCAGGAGGGTTGTGTTGTTTTACTCTTCTCTGTCACGTGTACCAAAGCAGGTGTTGTGTTGGATTCAAGTGGCAGTTGTTCTTGACTCTGTTCTTGTGTACAAACTCTGGTGCCATTTTGGCAGTGTGCTTTGGATGGTGCTCATGCTGGATTCTCCCTCCTCTGTCAAGCTTGTGCTTGTGTGAGTTGTCTCATCAGCCAGTGTTGTGGTTGGTACCCACAGCAGCAGCAGCAGCACATGGTCCCAGTGGGAATGGGAGTCCATTGCCACCTCTCTTTCTCTCCCTCTCTGTCTCCAAGAAGGTGGCAGCACTCATCTCTGTGGTGGTGGTGGTGTGAGGTGTGAAGTGTACTGTCAGGGAGTGGCCTGGGCTCCTGCTGAGATCGGGGGAGATGGAGGTGACGAGCTGCTGGCCGGAGTGGATGGTTTCAGGACTCTCCCCATTGTCTTTCAAAGCCACAGTAATGGAGGCTGAGAAAATGGCCTTGAAGCTTCTCACAATTTGGTGTGGAAGGTTGTGGAGCTGTGATCATCTCTGTGGCTCATTCTTGAGTTTTTCCAATGTCAGGGTCACTGATGACACTTGTGTTCACCTCTGCTGCGTGGTGTCTCAAATTTGGGGCCTATATTGCCGGAGCAAGCAATGGGAGGTGATGCACATTTTGAGACAGTGAAGTGATTTTCCTCTGATGATGATGAAGACGACCATGTGGACACGGTTCCTCTTCCTGGAGTCTCTGAAGAGGTGGGTGTTCCTCCTGCGCTCTGTTACCGTGAAGAAGATCACGATGAGAGCGTCTGTGAGGAGGATGACGATGTTGGCATTGTGTACATGTGCTGCTGCTGCTGCATGTCTTTTCTCTTTGGTAAATACTCCAAATCAGTGGTAACTGATACATTCATGGCCAAGTTCAGCCCTTTTACGCATGTCATTCAGATTCTGTGTGAGAAAATAAAGCCGTGTTGAACATATCCAGATCTTTGTCAGTGCTACTTTTCAGTAAGTCCGTTTTCTTCAAGCATCAAACTTCCAACAGATGATCAAACACACAAATACATGAAGGGATGAAGGGTGTCTGTTTCCATCTTGTAGTCATTTGGACTCACTAAAACTCCACATCCACTGATTAATGCAGGTAGAACTTCCGATTACTGGGGGCCTCCGTTGAAGGAGTTACACTAGTTGTGCTGTTGATCACGTGTGGACTTCCCATATACCAGCCCCTTCCATCTGCGCTGCCCCGTTCTACTGCACAACACAGCAGAAACACTGCCACGGCTGCTGGACCAACTGGTGTGTGGCCGTGAAGCCAAAGTGAGCCGCTGAGGCCTCGGTCACCTCCTGCTGCTGCTGCTCCTCAGCTGCCTGCACCTTGTCCAGCTTGTGCAGCGTTCAGCTCCAGGTACATGAATGAAAAGCCACTTTAGTTTGCAACAGGCTCCATGTGGACACAACATAAAGGTGGTGAAGTACAGAAATGTACATTATGTCGCTGCTCCTAATATTCAGATGAATGAAATGTTTCTTATTAACAGCCACTACTGCTACACAGCCACTACTGGAGCCTGTTAGAGAGATCCATATGTACTGAACAGCTGGAATTCCAACCATTACCTAAACATTTCTGTGGCAGAGCATTTCTGCACAACCATTTCTCTCCACCCATTATTCCCATACAGATTTATTTTTGAGCTTAACCATCACCCACTCAATCACATACAACCAAGTAGTTCTGACCAACCAGAAAATATGAACACAGTTTTTTTTTAGCACCTCAGAAGTTCTGAATAATGTTTAGACAGTGTAAGAATACACCTGATCTTTATATGTAAAGACAGAATCTGTACATTTTTCATTCATTAAAGTGTGCATGATTTAGTTGGAGCTCTTGTACAGACTCTTTAAAGAGAGCAGAAGAAACCTACTTTGGAAAGTTTTGGAAACTAGTCGTACAAATGGCTGAACAATGAAAACTGACCCAGAACTAGGACATGCTGTCATGTGTCAACTAGGTGGGTGTCCTGAGCAGAACAGAGACACTTTGACATCAGTTTCTTACATGAACTTACATCTTTTAAATTGTACTTATCAACTCATCACCAATTGAGAAAGCATAACTGAAACAACCGTTCTAGGTTTTAATTAATTGTGGGTTAGGTAGAAATAATTATTGAACTGTGTTTTAGGTTCTACTTTTGTGGTTGGCCCTGTGGCCTCACAGTCAGAAGATCCCTGGTTGGCGTCCCGGCCTGGGCTCTGTCTGTGTGGAGTTTGCATGTTCTCCCTGTGCCTGCGTGGGTTCTCACTGGGTGCTCCAGCTTAACTGGTGAGTCTGTCTGCAGGTGCGAATGAGGTTGTCTGTCTCTCTGTGTGGCCCTGCGATAGACTGGCGACCTGTCCAGGGTGTACACTGCCTTCACCCTATGTTAGACAGAAAGAGCCCAGGCTAGGACGCGAACCAGGGACCTTCTAGCTGTGAGGCAACAGTGCAAACCAAGTTTCATACGTGAATTTACATTCATTTTTATCAACAGTTTTTAAAAAAGCAGAGCTTAATTAAAGGGTCCATGCTTTAATTGATTGTGGATTAGATAAAAAATGATTATTAAAGTGTGTTTTAAGTTCTACTTTAAAATGGCAGTGTTTAATGCAAAAGCTCATGAGTAGTTAGCTGATATGTTTAAAGATTTATTTTTGGCCTTTTGTGCCTGTATTAGATAGGACAGTGGATAGAATCGGAGGCAGGGGAGGGTAGGGAGGGATATGCGGTAGGCGCCCAAGGTCAGGGTCAAACCCAGGACAGCCGCTATGCCTCTGTACTTGGGTCACGCGACATAACCATTAGGCTATCAGGGCACCCCTATTAGCTGATATGTTTGTGTGGTTTCATCCAGTCATAGTAATCTTAGGAGCTTCAGAAGAAGGCAGCTGGACATTGTTGAAGGCATTTTAAGTCATCCGAGAAGCTTGATTTCTGAGGGACCTTACTTTCTCTCTATTTGCTTAGTCCTTCTCAAAGCAAAATAGCTTATAAGCAGAGAAATACTCTTTCTCAGTTCTGAAATCACAGGACAAGTCTCTCATTGGGCCACTGGTATGAAATTCATACATATTTTTAGTCACTCAGGGTGAGTCTGAAGCCTCCAGTGCTCTCCTTCTCACCCACTATATCTTGTTTATAAGCTGTTGCTCAGGAAGTACTATGGAGCTGCTCAGGAGCTCCTGTCCTCTGCCTGTACATCCCATCCTCTTCGTCAAAGTGTTGTAGAAACTCTACAAAAAGCAACTGCACAAAGTGTCAGTCATAGGTATGTATTGCAATGAAACATCCTTATTCATGGGAACTTTTGCCTTCCAAAGACAAGAGTCAGTATGTAAAGTCCCACTCTGTGTTGTAGGTCAGTCCTTCTCTCACAAACCTCCCAGCAGAGGGAGATGTTTAGGTCATGAAGAACATATCACGTTTAGGTCATGAAGAACATATCAAGTGTCTGCAGTTAAATCTAGAATTTACATCTCATTGATAGTGGTGCTGATGTGTCAGGGTGTTTTACAGTCAGTTGATACAGCAGTTGATCAGGTGAAGAATGGGACACTTAGCCAAATAGTTGCTCCTACTAGAGCCTTTAGGTGCCACTAGGACATGTGAACGTATCTAAAAACATGTCTTCAGCTGATGTGGTGCATCTTTGTCAAACTTGTTGCACCTGCTAACTTAAAGGTCAACCAAAACAAGAGGTGTGAATATTAGAGGAGTAGAAAAATCACCCCCACCATGGTGAGCTCCGTCGTCTCACAGCTAGAAGGTCTCTGGTTCGCGTCCCAGCCTGGAGTCTTTCTGTGAGGAGTTTGCATGTTCTCCCTGTACATGCTTGGGTTCTCACTGGGTGCTACAGCTTCCTCCCACAATCCAAAGACATGCTGAGGTTAACAGGTGAGTCTGAACTGTCTGAAGGTGTGAATGAGAGTGTTCTTGGTTGTCTGTCTCTCTATGTGTTGCCCTGAACCCTGCCTTCTCCCTAAGTCAGCTGGGATAGTCTCCAACCCCCTACGACCCCACAGAGGATTAAGCTGTGGATAGATAATGGATGGACTAGTAAAAGATTTCACATTGAAAAGAGATGTTTTAAATGTAATTGTCCTGGGAGCTCTGATAAATGTGAAGAAGTGGCTACTGGAGAAACAGAGGCAGAGTTTATGTACTGAGGACTGCTTTTATTTACCTGCTTAAAGGGACAAGATGGACAAGTGACCCCCTGTAGTACTAGTAGTTTCAAGGGAGAACAGGTGAAGGTCTGAGGAAGAGGAGTGGACAGCAGAGGGTGCTCAGCCCAGAGATTGTGGAGATTTATAATATTTGAAGTTCATATCAGTGGATGTTAACAGATTTAAACCAGCTGTGAACGCTTCTTGTTTCTCAGACAGTTTAGTCCCGTACCATCGTACAGTACAAGACCCTCAAGCCTTCAAGGATATAAAACATATTAAAAACAAAAATTAGGTAAAATTACAACGTCGTCTTATCCTGATCGTCGGGATGAAAATTTGTTTGTCAGGGTTGCTAGGCAACAAAGAGCGGCGCTACGAGACGTCATGACGCAAGCAGGAAGTTCATCGTAGGCTAGACCATCTCATTTAACAAACGCTTATACAGCCTTCTTATGCAGCCTACCCGTCCTTCGAAGGACCCCGCCTTCGAAGGACGGGTAGGCTGGGTCCTTTGAAGGATGCAGCCCCTGAATTGGGACACAGCTATAAACAGTCAGTCACATGGACCAAACAAAACCATGTGCTGCATGTCAGCAGTGAGAACCTGAGAGTCCCACTTATCTGGGTGGAAACAGTCCCTGTTTGAAAGAGACGGAGGATTCCAGAGCAGAAACAACTGGAGGTAAAGTTCATCTGCTTCTGAGGTTGCTTGTGTTCACCTTTCAGAGAGTAAATATGAGGATGAGGCTCAGTCACAGTCAGTGTTTTGACCAGAGCTCAAGTCTGGAAGCAGGTCCAGAGTGTTGACTGGTCTGACTCTCTGTTTGCTTCTGCTTTGTCTGAGTCCTCACCTGTTCCACAGTGAACTGAACTTCAAAGGAGTCTGAATGTGTGTGACAGAGTCTGGTACTGGTCATGTAGTTGCTAGATGCTTGCGTCATGACGTCTCGTAGCGCCGCTCTTTGTTGCCTAGCAACCCTGACAAACAAATTTTCATCCCGACGATCAGGATAAGACGACATTGTAATTTTACCTAATTTTTGTTTTTAATATGTTTTATATCCTTGAAGGCTTGAGGGTCTTGTACTGTACGATGGTACGGGACTAAACTGTCTGAGAAACAAGAAGCGTTCACAGCTGCTTTAAATCTGTTAACATCCACTGATATGAACTTCAAATATTATAAATCTCCACAATCTCTGGGCTGAGCACCCTCTGCTGTCCACTCCTCTTCCTCAGACCTTCACCTGTTCTCCCTTGAAACTACTAGTACTACAGGGGGTCACTTGTCCATCTTGTCCCTTTAAGCAGGTAAATAAAAGCAGTCCTCAGTACATAAACTCTGCCTCTGTTCCTCCAGTAGCCACTTTTCACATTTATCAGAGCTCCCAGGACAATTACATTTAAAACATCTCTTTTCAATGTGAAATCTTTTACTAGTCCATCCATTATCTATACACAGCTTAATCCTCTGTGGGGTCGTAGGGGGTTGGAGACTATCCCAGCTGACTTAGGGAGAAGGCAGGGTTCAGGGCAACACATAGAGAGACAGACAACCAAGAACACTCTCATTCACACCTTCAGACAGTTCAGACTCACCTGTTAACCTCAGCATGTCTTTGGATTGTGGGAGGAAGCTGTAGCACCCAGTGAGAACCCAAGCATGTACAGGGAGAACATGCAAACTCCACACAGAAAGACCCCAGGCTGGGACGCGAACCAGAGACCTTCTAGCTGTGAGACGACAGAGCTCACCATGGTGGGGGTGATTTTTCTACTCCTCTAATATTCACACCTCTTGTTTTGGTTGACCTTTAATTTAGTAGGTGCAGCAAGTTTGACAAAGATGCTTGATATGTTCGTCTTCTGCATGTTCCATATATGACCTGTGTGCTCTGTCATGTGAAGGTTTGTTTCTCATCCACTCTTGTTTGTACTAAGCTTGACCCTGCAGCCTTGAAGTAGGCTGGAAAATGGTTCTCTAATTATTTATCAGATAGAACACAGTGTGTCCAGGCCACTGGGTCTTGTTCCTCTTTCCTCCCTGTTCTAAAGGGTGTGCCTCAAGGTTCCATATTAGGGCGACTATTGTTCACAATTTATGTAAATAATATTTGTGACAATTTGTCTAATGCTGTGTCTCATTTTTATGCTGGTGAATTTATTGTTCATCTTCTTCAGCTTTAAAATCCCTTGAGTCCTTGCAGTCAGCCTTTGATACTGTTCAGTCCCGTTTGACTCAACTCAAGTTAGTACTGAATGCAGATAAATCAAAGATCATGCTATTTTCAAATGGCAAGCAGCTTCCATCTCACCTTCCTAGGTTTCTGACTGTTCATGGGGTTGAAATTGAAATGGTCACATCTTATAAATACTTAGGCATTCTGATTGATGATAACCTGTCCTTTAAACTGCACATTGATAAACTTGTTTCTTGACTGAAACTGAAACTGGGCTTCTTTTTTAGAAATGAATCATGTTTTTCACTGCAAGTCAGAAAACATTTGATCACCACAACTTTTTTACCCTTGTTGGACTATGGAGACCTGCTTTTTATGAACGCTCCTGATCAGTGTTTAAAGAAATTGGACACTGTCTACTACTGTGCTTTGCGTTTTATTACTGGTTGCAGCTATCATGTGCATCACTGTTCCTTATATGCTGTCGCACATTGTCCATCTTTGTGTGCTCGTAGACTCTTTCACTGGCTGACTTTTATTTATATATCTCTTCTTGGACTTCTGCCTACATATTTGTGTTTACACATGTGTAGAAAACTCAGCCGATATGGCCTGCGCTCTCAGGACATCATACAGTTGCAGGTCCCAAGAGTCAGAACTGAACTGGGCAAAAAGGCTTTCAAATTTTCTGCCCCATCCACCTGGAATGATGTGCAGAAGGACTTGAAGTTGACACAACTTGTAACTCTGGGGGAATTCAAGAAAATTATAAAAGACAGAGAAATAAGCTCTATTGGATCTTGTGGTTGCACTGAGTAATCACTGGTTTTTCTGCAGTGTGTGAAACTGTGACTGTACTTTATTTGTGTTTTGTGACTTTGTTGTAATCTGTTCTAGGCTGCCGTCTTGGCCAGGTCACTCTTGAAAAAGAGGTTTTAAATCTCAATGAGTTTTTTTTTACCTGGTTAAATAAAGGATATGAATGAGCACAGAAGGCGTCATGTCGTCTGTCTAGTGGATGGAAAGCAGACGACCCAGTTTCAGGGAGGATGAAAGGAAAATCAAATATTTCTGTGAAGTGAATGAACACAGCTCTATCTAAGAGGAGGGCAAAACCCAGAGAGACTGACCTAAACGTCTCCCTCTGCTGGGAGGTTTGTGAGAGAAGGACTGACCTACAACACAGAGTGGGAATTTATATACTGACTCTTGTCTTTGGAAGGCAAAAGTTCCCATGGATGAGTATGGTTCATTGCAATACATACCTATGACTGACACTTTGTGCAGTTGCTTTTTGTAGAGTTTCTACAACACTTTGACGAAGAGGATGGGATGTACACGCAGAGGACAGGAGCTCCTGAGCAGCTCCATAGTACTTCCTCAGCAACAGCTTATAAACAAGATATAGTGGGTGAGAAGGAGAGCACTGGAGGCTTCAGACTCACCCTGAGTGACTAAAAATATGTATGAATTTCATACCAGTGGCCCAATGAGAGACTTGTCCTGTGATTTCAGAACTGAGAAAGAGTATTTTTCTGCTTATAAGCTATTTTGCTTTGAGAAGGACAAAGCAAATAGAGAGAAAGTAAGGTCCCTCAGAAATCAATCTTCTCGGATGACTTAAAATGCCTTCAACAATGTCCAGCTGCCTTCTTCTGAAGCTCCTAAGATTACTATGACTGGATGAAACCACACAAACATATCAGCTAACTAGTCATGAGCTTTTGCATTAAACACTGCCATATAAAAGTAGAACTTAAAACACGCTTTATCCATCCATCCATCCATTATATATACACCGCTAAATCCGCTGCAGGGTCGCGGGGGGACTGGAGCCCATCCCAGTCAACTCGGGCGAAGGCAGGGGACACCCTGGACAGGTCGCCAGCCTATCGCAGGGCCACATATAGACATACAACCAAGCACACTCACATTCACACCTATTAGAATTTAGAATAATCAATTCACCTCAGCATGTTTTTGGACTGTGGGAGGAAGCCAGAGTACTCGGTGAAAACCCACACATGCACAGGGAGAACATGCAAACTCCACACAGACAGAGTCCAGGCTGGGACGCGAACTGGGGATCTTTTGACGGTAAGGCCACAGAGACTGTGGTTGGCCACACAGTTCAATAATCATTTTAATCTAACCCGCAATTAATTAAAACCTAGAACGGTTGTTTCAGTTATGCTTTCTCAATTGATGATAAGTTCATAATTACAGTTTAAAAGATGTAAGTTCATGGAAGCAACTGATGTCAAAGTGTCTCTGTTCTGCTCAGGACACCCACCTAGTGGACACATAACAGCATGTCCTAGTTCTGGGTCAGTTTTCATTGTTCAGCCATTTGTACGACTAGTTTCCAAAACTTTCCAAAGTAGGTTTCTGCTCTCCAGTCTTTAAAGGGGCTGTACAAGAGCTTCAGCTAAATCATGCACACTTTAAAAGTTGGGGATAGTGTTTAGACAGTGTAAGAATACATCTGATTTTTACATGTAAACATGGAATCTGTACATTTTTCATGAATTAAAGTGCTAAAAAAAAACTGTGTTCATATTTTCTGGTTGGTCAGAACTACTTGGTTGTATGTGATTGAGTGGGTGATGGTTAAGCTCAAAAATAAATCTGTATGGGAATAATGGGTGGAGAGAAATGGTTGTGCAGAAATGCTCTGCCACAGAAATGTTAGGTAATGGTTGGAATTCCAGCTGTTCAGTACATATGGATCTCTCTAACAGGCTTCAGTAGTGGCTGTGTGGATTTAATAAGAAACATTTCATTCATCTGAGTATTAGGAGCAGCGACATAATGTACATTTCTGTACTTCACCACCTTTATGTTGTGTCCACGTGGAGCCTGTTGCAAACTAAAGTGGCTTTTCATTCATGTACCTGGAGCTGAACGCTGCACAAGCTGGACAAGGTGCAGGCAGCTGAGGAGCAGCAGCAGCAGGAGGTGACCGAGGCCTCAGCACCCACAATGTTTCGTGTGAAACCTTTACTTTGGGCCAAAATTTAGGTCATCTTAAGGGAACACATTAAAGGATTCTTTTCTGGTGAAGCAAATTCAACAAAGGTGTAACTGATTAAAATCTTTCAGTCATTTTCGTGTTTATTTTCATTTTAAAATACCTGGATATATTTAATACAGCTGTGAACTATTTCCACAGGAGTCAGTTACGTTTCATTTTATTAAGAATTCTTATTAAGACAAAACACTCCATGATGTCTCAGTTCATTCCAACATTTCATGGTCAGTGTTGATTTCATGAATATTTCAAAGCCTGTTTTCTTTTATTTCAATTCTCTGTATTTAAAATGACACATAACAAAATATAATTAAACAGCTTTGAAATAAGAAAGCAGCTATTTTTAATGTAGAAAACGTCTCAGAACTATTCAGGAAACTTTGTGGCTGAGATTTTCCCTTTTGTCCAGATCTATCAGTCAGAACATGGTTTGTGCCCTCTGGTGGCCACAGCTGCTAACTGCAGCTAACGTTCCGTTACTTTTAATAAGAGCTTCACATGTGTTATTTATGAAATAGATCAATAAAAAGCAACAAGCCCTCCACCCAACCCACTTCATTCTAGTTTTCCGGTATTTATCGGTGGAGCAGCAGCACATTTTCCACAGTTTTACTGTCCGTTGTCTTGTTTTACTCAGTTTTCTGTTCACTAACTGGGACCTTCTGCGGATTGTACCAGCAGACACTGAAGGACTCCGACAGCTGTTCGGTAAGTAAATGATAATTGACTTATTGGTGCCGGTTTTAATGAGCTTTATATGCAACTTTAGAGTCAAATTTAATGTGTGCTGTAAAGCTCAGAAGCTGGTGCAGTTTATTTGTGTGTGTGCTGGCCAAAGAAGAGAGTTAGCATCCAGTAAATATGAACTTTCATGTGAATTAGCGATGCTAACCAAGCTAGCTGACCAGTCGAAGCCCGATTAGCAGCTACATGTAGCATTAAGCTAACGATGTTTGTGTTGTGTTTCCTGTCTCCAGCTGAGGTGTGTTGTGTTGCTGTACTGTGGTTCATTCAGTTCATCAAACTGTCACTGGTTCACGTTAATGTAATGTTCAGGAAACCTAAATGTGATTAAAACAGTAACGCTAATGTTCTAAAACAGACTGAGAGTTTTGAAGAGACATCAGTTGAATGAGTTTGTTGAAAACTGTCTCATTGTTTGTTGTGATGTTTGCTGCTGCCTCATTTCAAACCAGATGATCCATGCTAAAGACATGTTTAGTTCTTGTATCAGAAGAACAATAAGGAAAATGTAAGTGTAGTTCTGCTATTCGAAGATTTCAGGAAGAAAATAACCAAGTGAGTCTTTATGCCTCCAGCTTTATTTTACAATAATGAAATAATAAAACAGTCATAGATGACAGAAATATAAACAGCAGAGAAAACCTCTGAGAACAATTTCTTATTAAGACTGTGAGGGAAAAGCAGCTTTTTATCATAAGACATCAGAATCACCTCTGGAACATCTGACAGCATCAAGTCAACCTCAAAATGGAATAAAAGCCAATAACGGAATAATTTTGACCAAGATCAAGTCTCTGACCAACGACATGCAGAACAACTCGCCAAACTGCAGGCCCACGGTCGTACACCTTCCAAACCTCCTCCAAAACTTCTTTTTTGTTTGCTTTTTTAGATAATACCATAACCTCTCAGGAAATATTCAAGGGAAAAGAGGAATCCCTTCTGTCCCAGTTGAGAAAACAGTATTTAAACAGTCTCATTATTGACATACTACTACATAACAGGAACCAATTTGTCTTCAGAGAAAAGACACGAGGTGTCAGGAGTTGGTCAATTATAGGATCTGATAATCAGCATTTTGGTGTTTGACTGCTTCTACATCACAAATAAAAATCGCCTTTAACTTTAACATCTGACAAATGTGAATAAACAAAAGCGTATCAACAAAGTTTTGTGTCACAGTTTGTGTTCTTCTCCAATATTTATCATATATCAGTTCCAAATATCTCATATCTGTCTCCTTGATCACTAATAATCACTATCAGGCTTGGAAAAACCCACACTGGTTGACTCCAAATACAAGGACCCCTCTATACTGCACCCCACCTGGTACAGTCCGCTTCCCCCTTCTATAAATATGCTTGGATTCTTCCACTTCCTGTTTGTCAATGTGGCCTTCTACCTGCTCAGGTGTTGGTGGGAGCACATGCAACAAACATTTTGGGTAACTGCACTTTAAAATTGAGGGATGACACTGAGTTTGAGTCTGTGTAGATGAGACTGAGTGAAAATGTGTAGTTCTTCCATTAAATTGTCAGTTATTCAGCAGAATTCAACAGAAAGGCCTGGAATGTTTGCTAGGCTAGGCTTGGTTAGCATCCCACATGTTCTTTGACTCAGCTAAAGCTAACACTCTGCAACTGCGATCTATTTTGCTGAAGTATTTGTTCAGACTGAGCTCATTCAAAAGTCTTAGCTTTACTTTATCCTCATTAGTTTTAACTTTCCTTCATTAGCTTAGCGCTAGCTGAACAACAGAACATGTGGGCTCCAACATGCTAACTTAGCAAACGTTTGAGTCATTCAGGAAGGATTCTGAAATAACTTGCAGGTGGATGGAAG
Organism: Dascyllus trimaculatus; assembly: GCA_024666655.1. Classification (NCBI taxonomy): domain Eukaryota; kingdom Metazoa; phylum Chordata; class Actinopteri; family Pomacentridae; genus Dascyllus; species Dascyllus trimaculatus. The sequence continues at coordinate 13,865 of JAMOIN010002152.1, forward strand.
AGCAGCACATGAAGGCTCAGTCTCCTTTATTTATAGACTCTAATTCAGTGTCATTTTTTGATATTAAAGTGCAGTTTTTCAAGTGTTTGTTGCACATGCTCCCGACCAAACCATCCCAGGTAGAAGACGGTGTGAAGAGAAAGCTCAAGAATGTTAATGTCACACGTTTAAGTCTGAATTAAATGTCCTTTTATTAGATTGCTATGCACAAGTTGAATTTCAATTTGATAAACTGCTTAGTTTGTAAATGTTTTCTTTGACACTCTGCCCTAAATTAGGAGATTAAAATCTTCTATAGCTCACAAGCTGCAACAATTATTTTTGACTAATTTCTGAAAAAACTGCTTCATGACTGTAAATACTTTTGCTTTCCTTTCCTCTTAAATGACAGCTGCAGCGATGAATCAATGATCAAACATTTTTCAGACGAAGATAAAAAGTGAAATCAAGTGTGTGATCAACATTTTCCACCATTTTTTGACATTTTATCGAGCAGAACAAGACATTAATTAATGGCTGAATAAACATGACAACTTGCCAAACTTAAAGAACACAGATACACTTTTAAAACATGCCAAAGTAAAAACAGCAACCTCTTATTTTCTGTTTATTTTCTTGACTAATCCAATTTATTGTTTGTTTTATAAGAGAATAATACGATAATGAAAATAATGGTTTCTAACACTTTCTCTACCAAACTAATATACACGAGGTAAAATATAAGCAACAGTTTTAAATATATTAAAGTTACTCAACAAAATATGGATGACATTATCTTCCTTATAAATGATAATAAAACATGATACTAAATGTTTGTGGGACTAAAGACATCAAGTTTTAACATTGACATCAAGGTTGATAAAAGTATACCAACCATCATTTCTCTGGAAGCGACTCGATTTTAGGGATCGTGGTTAAATACCTGCACATCAAGTCATGTTCCTTGTTTCCGCTGTAAAAAGTGAGACCGTCCTCGCCAGCTTGAAGTCCTCTTCATGAAACTTTGTTGTGCCTCCGAGCTGGTGGAAACTCGAGAAACTCGATAAAAGCGGCCGAGTCACGGATTTTGGAGAAACTCGATGGGCGGGGGAAGGTGTGGAGGGCGGTGGGGGAGTAGAGGGGGGCGGTGGGGGGAGGCGGGGGAGAGGAGGGGGGAGGCCGCCACCCACCTCCCCGCCTACTCTCCGCCCTGACTCCACCCGGACTCCGCCCTGGCTCCACCCATGTGGTCACTTTATTAGGAATGGAAACTTCGATGACAAAGGGAAGAACGGAAATTTTTTTTTCAGCTGGTCTGTAGCTCAGTGAGTTAAGGCTCTGCCTATGGAGCTGCAGGTCCCTGGTTCGAAACCTGTCCCTCCTTAAATTTTGCCAAAATGTGGACCAAAAACAAACAAAGAAAAAGCCTTTGACGGGTCTTGAACCTACTACTTCCCACCTCTTAGTCTTCCTCTTATCCTCCTGAGCCACTCGCTCAGATACTAATTCTTCTTTTTTTTGCGCATTTGTCATCTATTTTTGGCCCTTTTCGAGTTTTTTTTTTGACTCGAGTCGAGACTCGACCCTTTTCCTCAGGGGGTTGGACTTCACGCTTTGTGCCAGAGGGTTGGACCTCAGCTTCCAAGGCTTTCACCTTACCAACACTGGCTTTCCAAAGCCTCCACACCTCAGGACCTGAGCTTTCAGGCAGTCTGAGGACTGAAATTTTCTAAGTGTCACAGTAGTTCTCTCTTAGTTTCAACTATCACACACTCCAAGGACTGAAATTTTCTAAGTGTCACAGTAGTTCGCTCTTAGTTTGAACCTTTAGACACTCCAAGGTATGAAGTTTCTTAGTAGTTGTCTGTTAGTTTGAACCTTTAGACACTCCGAGGTATGAAGTTTCTTAGTAGTTGTCTGTTAGTTTGAACCTTGAGACACTCCAAGGTATGAAGTTTCTTAGTGGTTCTCTGTTAGTTGGAAC